>MJUT01021978.1:80598-113274 GCA_002080005.1 Gigantidas platifrons
TTCCCCGGTTAGAGAACATAAACCTCCTACAATGGATATACTTAAATATATTTTATTTGCCAATATAATAAACAAAATGGATTAGACATCTTCAAATCACATTTTTTTTTTACAATAAAGAAATACATAAAAAGCCATATATATATATATATAGCAATAATGACGATTCATTGATGTATTCAATATTCACAAAAAGATGGAAGGAAAAATCAAATCAAATTTGCATGGTTCACCACTTATACCATAAAAAGGAATCGTTTTGAACATTTAATATTACCAAGATGTTTAAATGTAATATAATTTTGTTCATAAGTTAAATCATCATTGCTACATGTCGGAATGTGATATCTAGAAAGTCTGTCAATTGTGTAATGCAGTGTCCATCAAACTGTTAACAACCACGTCGATGGTATAATGGTGGATGTGCTCGCCTCGATTGCCGTAGATCGTGGGTTCAAGCCGTGGTCGTATCAAAAATAAGGTTATGAAATTGGCATTTGTTTCTTCCCTGCTAAGCACGCAGCGTTAAGAGAAAAACAAAGACTGGTTGGTTCCGGAATCAGGATAATGTGTCCAAGTGGGAGAAATGTCTATCCACGGACTGTTGTTTCAGTGGGCTAGCACTATAAAATCCAACTAAGCGTGTTGGTCTAGTACAAGGTGGATCTCATCATCATCTCATTGAAATTTATAACTTGTTCTTGCCATGAAATAGCTGAAGAATTGCTGAGTTGGCGTTAAACAACAATCACTCAATAACTCACTGTATTTTGTATTGGAAAATTTCTATTAAAACGAATATCACAATCGAATATGAATTGTCATTGCCATTATATAACAGAACATTTGTTCGCGTGGCGTTAAACAGCAATCATTCATTCACTTACTGTTGGATACGTGGACACATACACACATATATACATAAACGTCTAAAATGCAGCACAACAACATCAAACCAGATGTTGAAATATAACAAAAATAACTATAAGTCTACATCTTTTTTTATGTCGTTGTGCTGCATTTTAAACGTTTATTTATCATTTTTGTTTGTTTGCACAGAATCGTTAACACTTGTTTCCGGTCCAACATCCCATAGGTTCATACGTTGGCTTCTTTTTCAGACGCTTGCCCTTCCAACTATTTACTGACCGTCCAAATAATCATAGTCGGTCACGGGAGCTTAGAACATTTTTTGTACGATGTTGCTGATCTATAACTTGAAACAATAACTAAATTTTTTCCACGAACTGGAAGTTCTAAGGCTAAAGACGTAATGGTCACTAGACAAAATCAAGCACCGCCCACTGACCTTCTGTAATTTTCCGTCTGCATCGTTTCGTAACTCTACGTTTATCTATCGTCTGCATCGTTATTTTTATGAATGGAATTTTCCACTGGCCAGTAAAGTGCATTAATCTTATTCTCTAGATTTCCATATATGGCTCTCCCTTTTATCGTTATTTTAAGAAATGATTTTATCCAATCATAGGTCGTCACATAAATGCAACATCGTACAAATATATATATACGATGTATTTATATATACGTCTGAAAATTAAACCAAACAGTGTTGGAATTAGATTTTTGAGCTGTCAAATGTTTGTTCTTCCCTCGACGGAATTTGAACTCACACCATTGATATACTGCAGTAGCAATCGTTTGAGCCTTATGTCCAGCGCCCTAGACCACTCGACCACATCCGCTCCATAAAAATGTAGCTTCAATAGTCGAAGTGTTACCTTGTCTCGTAAGGAAAATCTAGAGATAGGCATAAGACATGTGTATAAGCGTGTGTAGATGGTACATATTTACGTGATATTATAATTTGATAGCAATCTAACTCCGCAATATTTAATATATTGTATAGGATAGCATATATATACATGTACATTTAAAGAACAAATATGTAAAGATGACATAGTTTGACGTGCAGATAATTATTGTGATTAAAAATATGTACAAATAATATAGGGTCTTGGTTTAATTGATGGCAATGTAGAGAGCAGTAGACATCAACTGTAGCTGACTGTGCTGCAGGGGCTGAAAGAAAGATCCATTGTAGAATTGCATACGAGAACAATGTACGGGAAGGAAGGAGTAAAAACTGTATTTGTAAGAATTTGTGGGATTGAAACTAGGTGATGTGTGATCTTCTACATCAAGACATTTCTTGTGCATAGTCTATATGAAAGATTAGCACAACAGTCATGTAAAATTATTAGATGTTTTAAGAAAAAGACTTCTAAAAAGAAAAAACCATGGGTAGATAGAGAGTTGACAGATTTAAAGAAAACCGTATCTCAACTTGGTAACTTATTGAAAAAACAACCATTTAATCTTAATTTAAAAAATAATTTTCTAACACGTAGTAAAGAATGTAAAAAAAACTCATAAAAAAGAAAACTAAACAATATAAAAAAGAACTATTTGATAAACTTTCTGCTCTTAGAGATACAGACCCAAAACAATATTGGAAACTGGTGAAATCATTAAAATATGAAGATTCTAGTAAAAATATTGAACTTCAAGATGGTTTCGAAGACCTCGTAGATCATTTTAAATCTCAGGGAGATACATCTGATTTTGATCGGGAATTTAAAGATAAAAATGAATATAATATTTCAAGTGAAGAAAATAGTCTTTCTTTTAATGAAGTTACAGACAAGCAGTTTACTGTTACTGAAATTAATAAATGCATAAAGAAATTAAAAACCGGGAAAAGTACAGGTCCAGACCTAATTTCAAATGAAATTATTAGATATAGTAGTATGGTAACTTGTAAAGCTATTACTAAGCTTGTTAATTTGATTTTAGATTCAGCAAATATTCTTCTAACTGGAGAAAGTCATTTATTATACTCCTCCATAAATCTGGGGATAAATTGAATGTTAATAATTATAGGGGAATATCCCTACAAAATTGTATTGCTAAATTATTTAGTGCAGCCCTAAATTCTAGAGTTGTTGCACACTATGAAGACAAGTTTGCAATTCAGCAGTTTGGATTTCGAGTCAACCACAGGACAACTGACAGTATCTTTATTTTAAAATCTTTGATAACTAAATATTTGACCAAAAAGAAAAGCAAAATCTTTGCTTGTTTTGTGGATCTTCGTCGTGCTTTTGATACTGTTTGGCATGAAGGACTTTTATATAAACTTAAAAAAAATAAAATAGGTAGAAAAATGTTTACAGTGATTAAAGACATGTATAATTGTTGCCAGTCTTCTGTAAAAATTGATAACATGTACTCTGACTATTTTTAAATTACAAAAGGGGTAAAACAAGGGGATAGCTTGAGCCCACTTTATTTAATTATTTTATTAATGATCTGCATTCAGTTTTTGATAATACATGTGATCATGTCCATTTTGATAATACATCTATCAGTAGTCTTAGTTTTGCAGATGACCTAGTTATACTTTCTGAATCTCAGGCAGGTCTTCAAAATTCTTTGAATAAACTAGAGAAATACTGCTACAAATGGCAATTAACAGTAAATACTAATAAAACTAAAATTATGATTTTTCAGGGAAGTAACCATTCTTATTCAATTTTTTTCTATAAAAATCTATCTTTGGCAGAAGTTACAGAGTACAACTTTATTGGGAACATTATTGATAACAAAGGAAGATTTAAAAGATCAGCTCAGGAAATTTCTAAAAAAGGACTAAAAGCATTCTTCTCATTAAAAAAATACTTGTCAGAATTTTTACATGTCCCAGTTGAATTGTCTTGTAAATTATTTGACTCTTTAATTAGACCTATAATACTTTACAATAGTGAAATTTGGTACTATTACTATATTTATAAAGCCGAGAATAGATCGAAGGCTCATGGAACTAATTGTGATACGTTTTCATTTGTTGATAGATTCAGTTTTGAAAAATTACATCATAAATTTTGTAAAACAGTTCTAGGTATCAAGAAAACATCTTGTAATATCTGAGCAAAATCTGAATTGGGTAGACTATCATTAAACTCATTTATAAAAACACAAGTTATGCTCTACTATTCCAGGATTCAGTCGGATGGAATAAACCCCCTTGTTAAGGAAGCATTTAATATAAATAAAAATATAAGTAATGAAAATATTTATACATGGTACACCTTTGCCACAGAAATATTTAAAGAAGTAGAACTTAATAAAAATAACTTTGAAGATTTTAACAAACCCTTTTTACTTGTCAAGGATACATTTAAAAATACCTTTAAAAAACTATAAAAGAAAAATATGAAGAAAAAAAACTTGAAAAAATATCAAACTTAGATGACAATTCAAAACTGTTTCTATATAGTAAATTAAAAACAGACATTAAACTAGAAGACTACTTAAAACGTACAAAAAATGTTAACAATCGACAGCTTTTAACTTAATTTAGAACGAGTGATCACCCATTAGAAATTGAACTAGGTAGATACAAGAAAATTCCCAGACATCAAAGACTCTGTAAAACTTGTAAAGTATTAGATGATGAGATTCATTTTTGTCTACAATGCCAAATAAATAATAATCTTAGAAATGTTAAAATAATATTAAAAAGTATCATGCTAATTTCGACCAACTTGACTCTTTTTCCCAAGTAAAAATTGCATTAATTCCTGATCAAAAATGTTTGCCCAGTGTTGTTGACTATATAAAGCAATCGTTAGAATTGCGAAAATGAGGTTCACACTGGTCAATGTATAACTTTAATTATGAATATATGACATTTCTTTATGTTGTTCATGTATATATATGTTTTGTAATGTTGTATTGTATTGCTTTACCTACAAGGGTTTTATTTGCAATAAAGATTATTATATATTCGGAGAGTAACAGTCTATTTAGTGTCATTAGCATGTTTGATACACTACTGATGTTATGTAACCTATTACAGTAATTAACAAGTTTGGTCGTGAAATACAGGAATGTGCTGCACAAACCTAGATTAAATTTAACTCTCAATTAATCATTACGTGTAAATTAATTTCTTGTAAATTTCCAGTAAATTTAAGTGTCAATTAAGTTTTAATTGACATCTAAATTTAATTGAGGTTTGTGCAACCCAGTCCTGGTTCTCCATGCCACCGAGAGAGAATATGATGGATACATTTATTCTGAAAACGTATTTTTAATAAATTTGTCAAACTTTGGTAACTGATTGATGATAAAGAATATTATCGGTATTATGTTGAGAACATCAACAACATACAATAATAAAGTAACATTGACAATCTCTATTGTGTGTTCATTGTTTTTTTTTTCTGTCGACATCTATGATATTCAACAAACTGATTTTAGTACTTGGTGAAATACGATCTTCTCTTGGCAACTACCGGTACTATTGGTTCAATATCGTATAAACATCATAAAAAGGACAATATAATATATAAACAGTTACATCGTGTCCACAAAAAAAATGTTTCTATTGTTATACCCCCGCTCGACGAGAGTCGGGGGTATATAGGGATCCTCATGTCCGTTCGTCCGTTTGTCCGTTCGTCACACTTTTGGTTTCCGGATGATAATTAAAGTACCGCTCAACCAAATCTTTTCAAACTTTAAAACAATACTGTGGACCATTACATGCAGGTCAAGTTAGATTACGGTGTATTTCACATTTACCGTTCCTGAGTTATGGCCCTTTTTCTCTTAGAAAATAGGGACTTTTTAGGTTTCTGGATGATATTTAAAGTATGTCTCAACCAAATCTTTCCAAATTTAAACACAATGCTGTGGACCACTAAATACAGGTTAAGTTCGATTACGGTGTGTTCCACATTTACCGTTCCTGAGTTATGACCCTTTTCGCTTAGAAAATAGGGACTTTTTAGGTTTCCGGATGATATCTAAAGTATGGCTCAACCAAATCTGTTCAAACTTTAACACAATGCTGTGGACCATTACATATAGGTTAAGTTCGATTACGGTGTATTTCACATTTACCGTTCGTGAGTTATGACCCTTTTCGCTTAGAAAATAGGGACTTTTTAGGTTTCCGGATGATATTTAAAGTATGGCTCAACCAAATCTGTTCAAACTTTAACACAATGCTGTGGACCATTGTGAATACAAATTAAGTTCGATTACGGTGTATTTCACATGTACCGTTCCTGAGTTATGGCCCTTTTTCTCTTAGAAAATAGGGACTTTTTAGGTTTCCGGATGGTATTTAAGGTACGAGTCAACCAAATCTTTTCAAACTTTAACACAATGTGATGTACCATAAAATACAGATTAAATTCGATTATGATGAAATTGACATTTACCGTTCCTGAATTATGGCCCTTTTTCTCTTAGAAGATAGGGACTTTAAAGGTTTCTGGATGAAAATTTCATAATTTGGAATGTGATCACCAGATCAACTGTCTCTAGTTATGTTCTCTTTTACATGTATAAGTGTTACTGGTATACATACATTAATATGCATACGCTGTTCCATATGTATATTTGTTGTAATTGTTATGTAATTCAAATGAGAAAACTTCTGTCTGATCCTTTTTGTCTCTTTGAGCAAATAAAATTGTTATAAACTAAACAGTTAATTAATTTAAGTCAGTATTAGACACAAGATAATTCTAATTTGATGTCTGTGTGGTCTTAAATCGTTAAACTATGCCATGATATGATGTCTTTTAAATATAATAAGTATGCCAACATTGACCTGGTCGCATCTTAGGCTTAACCCATAAAACATGTCTAAATGTTATCTCCAATGAAATTGTCACTAAATACATTTTGTAGATAAAGAGGCCACAAATAGAATAGTGCGAAATGAATAAAACTGAAAAGGTCCGGACTGTGTTGCCCAAACCTCAAGTAGAGTCTCAATTAAACTTTAAGTATAAATTAACTTCATGTGCATTTCAGGTAATATTAAGTGTCAATTAAGTTTCAATTAACACTTAAATCTAATTAAGGTTTGTGCAACTCAGTCCTCTTAACTACAACCGATGTGCCAAGACGTGGAGGGATGTAAATACTAGTAATCGAAGTCACCATTCTTGGTTCAGGTGAGCAAGCCTTGATAATAAGTTAATATTTTAAGCGAAGAAAAAATGATGCCACGCAATCGTTTACGTTCATTAACAGCATAAGCACTGGCCATGTCTATATTAATTCACTAAGATCAATGTGATAATCTTTAAAGGTGAATGCGCCAATGAAATCCCGTAGCTTAAGGTTGATATTTCATTTCTCCTATTGATAAACCCTCCATATATGTGGTCTCTACATCGTCGGTAACACACGGCTTATCACGCCCCGATACTCTCCACTCGTCATGGTTTGTGGAGAGTATTTGATTTTATTATATTTCATGTAAATTTCCTGCCTTCTCATTGGTTAGGGAGCGTGTGCCAATTTCGTGGCAGAGGGTGATAATTTAGTCTATCACATGGCAGAGGGTGATAATTTAGTCTATTACGTGGCATAGCTGACAAAATTGCTCACTTTTCATTTAAGAACACCCATCTGTATAAAACATACACCAAAATGGCAGAAAAATATTAACAAATACAAAATATGTATGTAATCTTATTTATTACACATCATCGATATCACAGTTTAACATATTTAAAGACAATAGCACCCTCTCAGCTATGTGTTATTTAAATAGTGGTCAGTCGTGGGTTACCGATGATTGATTGATTATTGTTTAACGTCCAACAAGCAGTATTTCAGCTATATACAGGGAGAGGGCAAGTTCAATAGTATATAAAAACTATATATAGAAATGAGGGGAAAGTGATGGGTCAACCAGGTCAACGATCTTTTGACTGCCACTGAAAACTTATGGAGCTTTAGAACGGGACGAAAAATTAGGTCTTCTGTAACGGCTACAACGCGTCTAATAAACGTGCAGGGAACGGGTCCTCTCTTAACACGGTACACACTATGGTCCACGACCAGGCTTTTCATATTATAACCTGACAACTCCCCATCGAGACTCCTCCCTATCCACCACCCGGGGACGTGGTGAGCAGCTCTGTGGGTTCGAGCATTGGAAACCTTCACCAATACCCGGGAGTTATCGACGGTGGTGGTCAGTATTGAACAGTGAATACACATTTAAAATGTTGTTTTTTTTCCCATCTGTTTGTCTGAATTTAAATTATATATTTGGAACCATAATACATATCTCCCTGCTACGAGAAAGATAGCTTAAACAAAAAAAAATAATTATAAAAATTAACACTTACCATTTCATTAATTTAATTTAATTTTCTAATAAAAATAGACACAATAACTGAAACTCAATTAAAAATATGTATTTAAGGAACGATAGATTTAACAGCGTGATTTTGAATATCCGTTGCGTCATATGTCGTTTTATACTTATTTGTATAGAAATTACAGGAAAACACAATTGAATGAATTGCTTTTAATGTCATACGCTTAATAGTTCAGGAATAACATCATCTTTACATCCCGTTGATATAAAATGTAAATTAAAATGTTTGGTATAAAATCCAAAATACAAAACTACATAGTCATTATTGTTTTAAATAAACGTTAGCGAAAACTGAAAGGGCAACCAAAAATGGACAATCTAGAGAAACTGGCAACATTGGACGCATAAGACACAGGACGAAGACAAACAAAACAAAAACAGAACACACACAAAAAAAGTGTGCATCACAAAACACGCCCGTCTATATAAATAGGGTTTTTTCCCTTCCACAGGGGAATCATCTGGCCAAGTTTGGTCAAGATTCAATACCGTATACAGAACTAAAGTTATTGTGCGGAAACGACCTTTGATCTAACGTCCCCAAATTAAATAGGGTTCTTCCCCTTCCACAGGGGAATCATGTGGCCAAGTTTGGTAAAGATCTGATATGCAGAACTAAAGTTATTTTGCAGAAACCTGTGTGGACGCCCGCCCGCCCGCCATACCCAATCACATAATACGGCACATCTCGAGACGGGCGTATAAAAAACTAAAACGACGAGCAACACATAACCCACCAAATACCGAGCGTGAACACAGGCACCCGCGAAGGCCAGCAGTTCCTGCCTCCCACAAGATACATTATACTTAGCCATCTTTTCACCACATCGATGGTGTCATGGTTAGCCTCGAATTCTGTAGATCGTGGGTTCGATCCCGAGTCGGATCAAATCAAAGCCTATAAGCTTGGTATTTGCTTCTTTTCTAAGCACGCAGAATTAAGGAGCAAGGGCAAAGGCTGATTGGCTCGAAATCAGGATAATATGTGCGAGTGGAGTGACATGTCTACCAGTGAACTATGGTTTCAGTGTTAGGAATATGGTGTATAATGCCACATTCAAAAATCTTCCAGTTATATCGTGGTGGTCAGTTTTATTGGTGGAGAAAACCGGGGGAAACCACCTACCTGTCGCAAGTCACTTACAAACTTTAACACAAAAAAAGTCATAATGTTGTGTCGAGTACACCTCGCCATGAGCGGGATTCGAACTCACAACTTCAGTGGATAATAGACACTGATTGCATAGGTAGCTATAAATCCATCTACCATTCAA
This sequence comes from Gigantidas platifrons, assembly GCA_002080005.1. Classification (NCBI taxonomy): domain Eukaryota; kingdom Metazoa; phylum Mollusca; class Bivalvia; order Mytilida; family Modiolidae; genus Gigantidas; species Gigantidas platifrons. The sequence continues at coordinate 90,088 of MJUT01021978.1, forward strand.
CCACGACCGAGACTGCCCCTCCTATGGTTTTAGTTAGCTATCACTATGAAAATTAAAGGAAGCGTGTTGATCTAATACAAAGTGGATATCATTATCATCATTATCATCATCATCATCATCATCTAATCGAAATGCAATTTGTTCTCTCTATGATAGACCTCTAATTACTCATTTGACGTAAAACAACAATCACCCACTCACTCTTTATCCAAAATTGTAAGGGATGTGTTTTATTATGAATTGTGTTGGAAGTTTGTTTGGTCTTTTCTCCAAAACAGATTTTCAATTTCTTTCTGTAAATCATACTGGATACACTTACACATGGCGGAGTTGTTACCATTTACAAATCTTTATGAGATCTCTTTCCAAATTCAGCGGTCTGAAAACCGAGCTTTTTGAGTTACTGTTACACTTAGTTACTTTGTGGGGTGGCGTGAACCAGATGTGGATTCTGAAAATTAATAAAGATCTGTTAGTGTACACACAATCAAGGTCCATCTCATCGTGCAATAGCTTAAAATATTTGACTTCTCTACACTTTGTTCAGATTTTCTTCACTCTATTAAGCTAAAAAAACAACAACAGATTAAGACAAAATTAGTTCAACTTTGTTTCATAAGATCTTATCTTGTTAAAAGAATAATTAAAAAAAAACAATGATTCTAACAAAGAAAACTTAAGAAAAAAATGTTTGTTGTTCACACATCACTTGGCGTCCGTCGTTTGACTGTTAACTTTTCACATTTGAATCTTCTCCTCTGAAACCGCTTGGCCAAATGAACCGAAACTTGGTATGCAACATCTATGGAAGGTCCTCCAAAACGATTGCTAATTTCGTCCAGATCCATGGCCACCATAGGCAATTTTTGTTTTTGGTTGATTGATTTTAAAAAATATTCTCATCTGAAACAGCTTAGCCAAATAAAGCGAAATTTTACAGGCATTTATGGAAGGTTCTCTATACGATGTCCTCATTTCATCCCGATTGGACAAAAACATTGTCGTCATGTGCAATTCTTGTTTCTGATTGGTTTAAATTTTTTTTAAATCTGAAACTAGCAGGTACAATGAATTGTTATTTCGTATGAATGATTAATTGGGGCCGATCCGACAACTAATATGACCGATCGCTATAGACAATTCTTGTTTGTGATTGGCCAATTAAAAAAAATCTTCTCTAAAACTATTTGGCCAAATTATTTTAAATTTGGTAGGAAGCACCTATGGAATGTACTGTACAAAGTTCCATTGTTTGGTTCAGATTGGAAAACAAACATGCCAACACGGGAAATTCTAGTTTCTGATTGGCTGGATTGCTTAAAAACAAATTTCTCCTCTGAAAGTACAAGGCCCATTGCATTATTACTGTTTATGCTTGATGTATAGGAGGTTCTCAACAAATCATCCTCATTTTGTTCCGATTGACAACTAACATGTCTGTAATAGGCAGTCCTTGTTTCTGGTTGACCGATTAAAACAATATACTCTGGGACCGCTTGGTAAAATGAATCAAAATTTGGTAGGAATCGGGCAAGAATAATTGTTTTGTATTTTTAGCTCACCTGGAGAACCATCAAACTCATTCGTATGGGAAACCCTGGAGAGCTACCAGAGTTATCTGGAGAGGAATACATGCAGAGCTATCAGACCTATTTGGAGAGGAAAACCTGCAGAACTACCAGACCCACTGGGAGAGGAAAATATGCAGAGATACCAGACTTATTTGGAGAGGAAAATATGCATAACTATCAGACTTATTTGGAGAGGAAAACGTGAAGAGCTAACAGACCTACTTAGAGATAACAACATCGAGAGCCACCAGACCTATTTGTAGAGGAAAACCTCGAGAGCTACCAGACCCATTTGAATAGGAAACAGAGAGTTACTAGACATATTTGGAGACGAAAACATGCAGAGCTACCAGACATGTTTAGAGAAAGAAACATGCAGATCTACCAGACCATTTGGAAAGGAAAATCTACAGAGCTAGCAGACCTTTTTGGAGATGAAAACCTGCAGTACTACCAAACCTATGAGAAAACCTGGAGAGGTACCAGGCTTATTTAGAAAAGGAAAATCTGCAGAGCTACCAGATTGATGTGGAGAGAAAAACCTACAGAGCTACCAGACCTATTTGGAGAAGAAAACCTGCAGAGATACCAGACTTATTTGGAGACGAAAATCTGCAGAGCTATCAGACCTATTTGGAGAGGAAAACCTCTAGAGCTACCAGACCTTTTGGAGAGGAAAACCTGTAGAGCTACCAGTCATATTTGGAGACGAAAATCTGCAGAGCTACCACTTATTTGGAGAAGAACACCTGCAGAGCTACCAGACCTATTTGCAGAGGACAACATTGAGAGCTACTAGACCTATTTGGAGAGGAAATAATACAGAGCTACTAGACATATGTGAAGACGAAAATCTGCAGAGCTACAAGACCTATTTGGAGAGGAAAACGTCAGAGCTACCAGACCTATTTGAAGACGAAAATCTGCAGAGCTATCAGACATAGTTGGAGACGAAAATCTGCAGAGCTATCAGACCTATTTGGACAGGAAAACGTGCAGAGCTATCAGACCCATTTGGAGACGAAAATCTGCAGAGCTACAAGACCTATTTGGAGAGGAAAACCGTCAGAGCTACCAGATCTATTTGGAGAAGAAAACCTGCAGGGCTACCAGACTTATTTGGAGACGAACATTTGCAGAGCTATCAGACCTACTGGGAGAGGAAAACCTGCAGAGCTACCAGACCTATTTGGAGAAGAAAACCTGCAGAGCTATCAGACCTATTTGGAGATGAAAACCTGTAGTACTACCAAGCCTATGAGAAGATACCAGGCTTATTTAGATCAGAGGCTCACAGGAGCCTGTAATCGTTCACCTGGATCAAAGCTGCTTTCAATAACAATGCAACTACACTGTGACTACCGGACACAATTTTGGAAAAGGACCATCCAATGACTATTCCATCAACGTTTGGTTCTAATTGAGCTACTGGTTCCAGACAAGATGGTTGTTATGTGAATTTCCCAAATGGTCCTATGTTAAACTAAGTTCAGCTGTGCAGCCATCTTGGTCAGAGGGCGGGACCACCAGACATAATTTTGGAAGAGGACCATCCAATGACTATTTTATCAAAGTTTGGTTCCAATTGAGCAATTGGTTCCAGACAAGTAGATTTTTATGTGAATTTCCCATAGGGTTCTGTTAAGCTAAGTTCGGCTGTGGGGGCCATCTTGGCCGGACACATTTTTGGAAGAGAACTATCCAATGACTATTTCATCAAAATTTAGTTCTTATTGAGCAAATGGTTTCAGACAAGAAGATTGGTCGGAGGTCTGACATGCCGGACACAAATTTGGAAGGGGACCACCCAAGGATCATTTCATTAAAGTTTGGTTGAGATTGGCTCAGTAGTTTCAGAGAAGATTTTTTTTAAATTTCAGCCCCCTTTTTTCCATTTTTAGCTTGGCGGTCATCTTGGTTGGAAGTCGGGATCACCGGACACAATTTCGGAAGGGGGCCATCCAAGGACCATTCCACCAAAGTTTGGTTGCAATTGGTCCAGTGGTTTCTGAGGAGAAGATTTTTATTTGCATTTCCCATAGGATCCTATGTTAAGCTAAGTTCGGCTGTGTGGGTCATCTTGGTCGAAGGGCCAAACCACCGGACATATTTTTGGAAGAGAACCATCCAATGACTATTTCATCACAATGTAGTTCTTATTGAGCAAATGGTTTCAGACAAGAAGATTTTTATGGGAATTTCCCATAGGGTCCTATGTTAAATTAAGTTCGGCTGTGGTGGCCATCTTGGTCGGAGGTCTGACATGCCGGACACAATTTTGGAAGGGGACCACCCAAGGATCATTTCAGCAAAGTTTGGTTGAGATTGGCTCAGTAGTTTCAGAGATGTTTTTTTCTTTTTTTAAATTTCACCCCCACCCCCCTTTTTCTATTTTTAGCTTGGCGGTCATCTTGGTTGGAAGTCGGGATTACCAGACACAATTTTGGAGGGGGCCATCCAATGACCATTCCACCAAAGTTTGGTTACAATTGATTTCTGAAGAGAAGATTTTTATGTGAATTTCCCATAGGGTTCTATGTTAAACTAAGTTCGGCTGTGGGGTCCATCTTGGTCGAAGGGCCGAACTGCCAGAAACATTTTTGGAAGAGAACCATCCAATGACTATTTCATCAAAATTGAGTTCTTATTGAGCAAATGGTTTCCGACAAGAAGATTTTTATGGGAATTTCCCATAAGCTCCTATGTTAAATTAAGTTCGGCCGTGGCGGACATCAATTTGGAAGGGGACCACCCAAGGATCATTTCAGCTAAGTTTGGTTGAGATTGACTCAGTAGTTTCAGAGATTTAAAAAAAAAATTCCATCCCTCTTTTTTCTATTTTAAACTTGGCGGCCATCTTGGTTGGAAGTCGGGATCACCGGACACAATTTTGGAAGGACCATTCCACCAAAGTTTGGTTGCAATTGGCCCAGTGAGTTCTGAGAAGATGTGAAATGTTGACGGATGGACGACGGACAAAAAGTGATGGCAATAGCTCACATGGTCAAAAGGCCAGGTGAGCTAAAAACGGAATGTATGTTAAGCTACTCCTTGCCATGTAGCTGCAGTTAAAATTTGAGCTCATTTTGACTTATACTAAAGCAGCAATGGACAATTGAAGAAATTTATATTTTTAGCAACAGCAGCCATCTTGAATGGAGAGCGGGTCTGTCGGACACAATTTTGAAAGGGACCCACCTAGGGACCATCCTTGCCAGGTTTGGTTTAATTTGGTACAGTGGTTTCAGAGCAGAAGATTTAAATGTGATTTTTTATCAAAATATGCCTAATTTGCATAATCGGTATAAATCGGCTGAAAGAAAAATTTCACAGAAAAACCCGGAATATATGTTAAACTACTCCTTGCCATGTAGCTGCAGTTAAAATTTGAGCTCATTTTGACTTATACTAAAGCAGCAATGAACAATTAAAATTTCATCCCCCTTTTTTTCTATTTTTAGCTTGGCGGCCATCTTGGTTGGAAGTTGGGATCATCGGACACAATTTTGGAAGGGGGCCATCCAAGGACCATTCTACCAAAGTTTGGTCTAAATTGGCTCAGTGGTTTCTGAGAAGATTAAGATGTGAAAAGTGTATGACGATGACGACGAACGAAACCTGATGGCAGAAGCTCACATGGCCTTTGGCCAGGTGAGCTACCAGACTTATGTGGAGAGGAAAACCGCCAGAGCTACCAGACCTATTTGGAGAAGAAAACCTGCAGAGATACCAGACTTATTTGGAGACAATCTTATTCGGAAAGGAAAACCTGCAGAGCTACCAGGCTTATTTGGAGACGAAAATCTGCAGAGCTACTACACTTATTTGGAGAACAACACCTGCAAAGCTACAAGACCTATTTGCAGAGGACAACATTGAGGGATATTAGACCTATTTGGAGAGGAAATCATGCAGAGCTACAAGACCAATTTGGAGAGGAAAAGCGTCAGAGCTACATGGCCTATTTGGAGAAAAAAACCTACAGAGCTACCACACTTATTTGGAAACGAAAATCTGCAGAGCTATCAGACATATTTGGAGAGGAAAACCAGCCAAGTTATTAGACCTATTTGGAGAGGAAAACCTGCAGAGCTACCAGACTTATTTGGAGACGAAAATCTGCAGAGCTACAGGACCCATTTGGAGAGGAAAACCGTCAGAGCTACCTGATCTATTTGGAGAAGAAAACCTGCAGAGCTACCAGACTTATTTGGAGATGAAAATCTGCAGAGCTATCAGACCTACCGGGAAAGGAAAACCTGCAGAGCTACGAGACGTATTAGGAGACGAACATCAACAGGGCTATGAGACCTATTTGGAGAGGAAAACCTGCAGAGCTACCAGACTTATTTGGAGACGAAAATATACAGAGCTATCAGATCTATTTGGAGAAGAAAACATGCAGAGCTATTAGACTTATTAAGAGACTAAAATCTGGAGCTATAAGACCTATTTGGAGAGGAAAACCTGTAGAGCTACCAGACTTATTTGTGACGAAAATATGCAGAGCTACCAGACCTACTAGGAGAGGAAAACCTGCAGGGCTATCGGACTAATTTGGAAAGGAAAACTTCTAGAGCTACCAGACTTATTTAGAGACGAAAATCTGCAGAGCTACAAGATCTATTTGGAAAGGAAAACCGTCAGAGCTACCAGACCTTTTTGGAGAAAAAACCTACAGAGCTACAAGATCTATTTGGAGAGGAAAACCTGCAGAGCTAGCAGACCTATTTGGAGAAGAAAACATGCAGATATACCAGACATAATATTTGGAGAAGAAAACCTTGAGAGCTACTAGACCTATTTGGAGAGGAAATCCTGGAGAGCTACTAGACCGATTTGGAGAAGAAAACCTTGAGAGCTACTAGACCTATTTGGAGAGGAAAACCTCAAGAGCTATCAGACCTGTTTGGAGAGGAACATCTGCAGAGCTACCAGGCTATTTGGAGATCAAAACCTGGAGAACTATAACAATCTAGGAGAAAAAACTCAGGCCATATGTTGGTGTCTATAAACTGTAGCATCTGAGGTGGGTATCAGGAAATCACTACCGTTAGTATTGTTATTATACAGCATAATTCCATGCTCCATGAATGGTTATAAAACAATATATAGATGAAAATACTTTATTCCAAATGAAAAAAAATAACAAAATATATATCTATTTACACAAGTGTTAAAGTGTATACAATTACTGAGATAAATTTTGGAACAACATTATTTCATCATTTTGTTCCCTTCAAAATCTGTATAGTGATATGTGGATTATCGGAATGTTGTTTGATTTCCTAAAATATGCAACAGGTGGACATTGATTTTTCAATTAACTCCTAGGAATTCAGATTGCAGAGTTACTTTTTCCGTTTGGACTGATTAAAGAGATAAATAGATATTATTACTTAAAACAAATTGTTTACAGATTTAGATTATTGATTGAAAAGATAATAACAGTTTTAAAAGTCAATAAAAGTTGTGGACTAACATTTGTAACTACATGTAGTTCAAAAAGATGCAAACTGCCAAAAACATTTTTTATCTAATTTTCAAGCATTTTACACTTTCCTTTTAATTGATTGGTTAAAACAATTTGTATCAGAATGAGAATAAATCACATTTAAAAAAAAACCTACCAAATTTGTTCTGACTGAGAAATGAAATCTATAATACAACTAACTAATTTGAGCACACCAGTCCCTATGTACAAAAACTAAATCAATAACAAATTTTACCTTTTACCTTTACCTTTACCTTTACACACACTAGTTCCCCTATACAAAAACTATTTTGAGTACACCAGTAAACCCTATACAAAAACTATAAAACATCATGATACATTAAATGTAAATATTTTCTTTAATTGCAATGGTGTATTTTTTAAGGCTTTTTTTTATATATAAGTGTAAACAAAAGCATTTCAGTATAACTTTTTTTTCACTATTGTGTGTCTTGCCTTTCTTTTCTGTATCTTTGAGGGGCATTACCGACACTCTGTTACAGTATCCTGGTGTTGCCGTTTCTCGATAGCGTAAGAAACATTTCTCACGTGTGTCCCTTAGAAACAATAAATTTTTACAAAATTGTTTTTGTTTATTTGGCAAAACTAGTTCTTTATTTCTACCAAAACTAAAAGTTCTACTTCTAGAAGTTACGGAGAAAACATAATTTTTGTGTATGACCTTATTTCTGACACTTTGTGTATTACGACACCAGTTCTCAATAAGTGTGTAAAATCAATGATGGAAGGCATGTTTACTAGTACAAACTATAGGAAAAAAGGAAAAAAAATATATTTAAGATATTTGCAAACACCAAGATTATTGATTTCAACCATACATGTAAAATTAAACATGTTTGAAAAAGTGTTCCATTGGGGTTACACAATATAGAAATAATGTTGATATAAAGATAAAACTGATAAGATATGACCCAAACGGTGTTCCATGCTTTTTTTTCCTGAACATCGCCACCTGTATATTTTCGGTTTTGTATGACGCATACATACTTGACCTTCACTGACAGCAAAGTTTTGCTTACATCACAAACGCATAGTTTAAGCAATGACCCGTTGAAATTAGAGTTATTTTTGGAATAAGAAAATGTGCATAAATATCTGAGACTATAAAGATTATGTTCAAATATACCTTGATACGTAGCACAGACATTTTTTTCCTTCTTGTGAAGCGAGGTGGTGTTCCGTAGGTAAAATCCTGACAAACAGAAGACACGTGCGTTTTCCCGATTTATGTTAAAACGCTCACGCGCATAATTATCGAGAACTGGTAACTATCGAGAACAGGTGACGGGATGATACACGGTACCAGCCTTAATATTGAATTGACCTGTATTATTCATTATAAATTAATAAACAAATAAAATCATAATAAACTGTGTCAAAGGAATCAGTGATTTTCTAGAAAACAATCATTTTTAAAAAAAATCCTTATTTTCAATAGGAGTAACTCAGCAATGGTACATCAAAAGTGGATCCAAGGAGGAGGCCCCCCTTTTTGAGCTAAGTTATAGACTGGTAAAAACATGTTTTAACAGAATATTTCTAATTTCGTTCTTGTCATTTTTCTTTTTACCACGTTTTGTTATTTTCACTTTGAATTATGCCTGAGTATCTTTTGATTTTTGCTAAAGCAAATTGTTTTGGAATCCGATTTTTTTCAACAACAACAAAAAACAAAAATAAACCAGCAGGACCCTCCCCTTCTGGAAATGTCTGGATCCTCCTCTGTACATGGCATCATTGTCAACATTGCATATGAATTGTATACAATGGTAATAATTCATCAACATAAAAAAAATAATGATTTATATAAAATAATGTTATAAAAAGTAACATCTGGAACACAGGTGCATGTGTCATGGATTGAATCCCTACCATCCCTTTTCACATACTTTATGTTTACATATGTATTTTTAATTATATATCTTCATTATATCATCTCTTTTTCCTTTATTTATCGAAGACATGTAATAATAAAGACATTTCATTTAAAATAATTATGTAAACAGACAGCTAAAAAAAAAGGGTAAATTTCGTGTAAAGCCCCTGTGATCAAGGCACATACATAACTCAATGATTGTGAGAAAAAAAACCCAAAAAAACATCATCGTAAAAATCGAAATTGACTTTAATTTGATTGTTATTAGTAAACACATAAAGGAACAATTATTTGTATTAAATAAAACTAAAGTTATTCATCAGAAAAGAATATTTTTCACATATCTAAGGGGCATAACTCCAACAGTAAAAGGCATAATGGTTAAAATAGAACATGACCTGTATTTAATGGATATTAGAAAATACATAAATTAATAAAGATTTATGTCAAATGAAACCGAGTTGTCATTAGGATACCAATTTCAAAAATTTAATATTGCAGATTTACAAGGGGCATAACTCCATCATGGTCAAAATGAAACTAAACTTGTATTTTGATATTATTTGTATTATATACAGAAGATATATATCAAATGTAGTTCTAGATATCAAACGGAAACCATTTGTTTTGGATGGATGAAGGTAGACTACACACTCCCAGAATTATTTAATTCAGAGAAATATACTCATTTATATAAACACCTTTGGGCATCTTGTTTTTTTTGTGCATTTCTGATCAACAAAAAATCATAAACGTTATAGGGTACCATTCAATGAACATTCCTACTAAGTTTGATTCCAATTGGCCCAGTGGTTTCAGAGAAGAAGATAATAATGTAAAAACTTAAGACGACAGCGACGCAGGACAACAGACCCCAAGTGTTAGCAATATCTCACATGACCCTTTGGGTCAGGTGAGCTAATAAAACCAGATCATTACAAAATTATTATTAAAAATAAATTGTCATGACGTTCTTGTGAGTGAAGTATGATCCAGTAAGATTTCCTGTTGCCATGACACTCCAACCCCCTAAAACATTTTCACAAGGCTATATTTAAAGAAAGTCAGTGTCATCATCACCTAATTATAAGCACAACTCAATAATGTCTTGCAAAATTTCCTCTTCCATGAAAAAAATTAGAGAATTACCATGACTTGACATTCTGCTAAAAATGATTGAGAATTACCATGACTTGACATTCTGCTAAAAATGATGGAGAATTACCATGACTTGATCACATTCTGCTAAAAATGATATGTCCCAATTGGGTCGCAAAGGCTTGCTGGATTAAACAATTATACTTTAATTACCTGTAATCAACAAGTTCAATTATCAGTTTGTCTCACCTGGTTATTCATGCACAGTTTGGGGTTCAATCAAGTTTCTGAGAAAAATAAACTTTTCATATATATTCCCACAGGTTCAGATGGTAGTGGCCATCTTGAATATCTGATCCACAAAAATACGTTTAAAAAAAATTAAAACTTTGTAGCAACTATCCAATGATTATTCAAAAATTTAGGTTCAATCAAATGTCAATTTATAAGGAAAATTCTTACCATGTAGCAATTCCATAGTAACACAGCAATAAAAGTGATCATTGATTGAAAAAAAAGCAACCTATAGAAAGCTCCCAAAACCTTCATTTTCTGGCTATTTTTACCCAGTTTTACACATTTCATTTCAAAATATTTTGCTAAGAAAAAAAGGAAATCTGCTGATCACAGGAAAACTTTCCAATCTATGTATTACTAGTGATAATGTTCGTGGAGACCTTCAAACTCAAACATTAGTTTTTATCAGTAACATATTAGTTTTTATCAGTAACATATTAATTTTGTAACATATTAATTTTTATCAGTAACATATTAATTTTTATCAGTAACATATTTGTTTTTACCAGTAACATATTTATTTTTATCAGTAACATATTAGTTTTTATCAGCAACATATTAGTTTTTATCAGTAACATATTAGTTTTTATCAGTAACATATTTGTTTTTATCAGTAACATATTAGTTTTTATCAGTAACATATTAGTTTTTATCAGTAACATATTAGTTTTTATCAGTAACATATTAATTTTTATCAGTAACATATTAATCTTTATCAGTAACATATTTGTTTTTACCAGTAACATATTTATTTTTATCAGTAACATATTAGTTTTTATCAGTAACATATTAGTTTTTATCAGTAACATATCAGTTTTTATCAGTAACATATAGTTTTTATCAGTAACATATTAGTTTTTATCAGTAACATATTAGTTTTTATCAGTAACATCATGATGTGTGTGATGTCACACTGACATAATTTTCAGTTTCAGAGACAATTTGTTAATACTGACAATATCACTCTGTGAGATCAATGGAAAAATGATGAAATTACCAATAAAAACATTTATTAGTTAAAGCAATAAAATATTTGGGTAATATTATTCTTGTAAAAATTCTATCCCAAGCAAAAGCGAGGGATAAAATGCATGCAAATAATGTAACCCATGTTAAACATTATACAAACTATGGCTTACATGAATTATATCGATTCTAGTAGGGAAAATTTGAGTTATTTTTTTTAATGGAAGTCAGTAATGGACGTCATACCTTCATGTTTACAGTTGTTTTTCTTATGGATACTTGACGGTGATACAATTTAAAAAAAAACAATACGAACAGTTTTATGTTTGTATGCACCTCGGTCCTGTATGAATACATTAATTCACTCAACAATGATACTTGTAATTTGTTCGTCAATATGCATGCATGAACTAAAATATATCGGGAGTTTTATCACAGTATTATTCATATAGACGATGAAGAATGTCATGTTAGAATCACTTTTTATTCAATCTAGAAAATTGACATTCTATAGGCATCTACAGTGAAACCTGTTGAAACTGAAATCCTAACTTTAAATTAAGTTCCAATATTTGAAATCTTTGGAAATTTAACTGAATATACTGACAAACAAATAAGATGGTCACATGGTGGTATGGTTTAAGACAGGTTTCACTGTATTATATAATAAAGTCAGTCAGAAAAACGTCATGGCTTATTTTGTAAACGACCAATCACTTCTCAACTCAAATCATTAAACATATAAAAAAAAGAGAATGACACTTGTAATATGTGATAGTACAGTATCCTCTCTTATAAGGTCACTCCAACCAAAGGTCACCCCTCTTATCAGGCCAGATTTCAGAAAGTAAAATACAATTTGTACTACTAAAGTAAAATACTACTAAATTAGCCCCCTCTATAAAGGTTATCCCTCTTATCAGGCCAGAATTAAAATGCAGTCAGAAAGTAAAATACTAAATTATCCCCCTCTATAAAGGCCACCTCTCTTATTAGGCCAGAATTAAGATGTAAATTACTACTAAATTATCCCCCTCTATAAAGGCCACCTCTCTTATTAGGACATCTTTTCAATGCAGAAAGAGTGGCCTTTTAATGGAGGACTTCTGTACAGTATATCATTAATGTAATGACCAATAATTAATGTTGTCATGTTAAAAATACAAAGAATGCTATATCTACTGTATGAATTGTAAACAATATTAGAAACCACATATATACATCACCGGAAAAAATTAGAATCTGGAATTAACAAACAAACAAACAAAAATCACAATTGCAAGATATCATGTCTTAATACAAGAACGAACTTGTGTAAATATAACAAAAGGTTAAGTTTTTCATACATTTGTATGATTGTTTGCTCTGTCATAGAATCTTTGAGCCATGATAATCTTAAATTCCAAAAGGACAGTGTTCTCTTACTGTATACAGAAGAACTGTTCAAATTTATCTATCTTTTAGAAAGAATATCTATTTCTTACTTTTTTTAATCTACAAAAAGAAAACAAATCATGATCTATTCCTTATATAATAAAATTTAAATTTTCACAATCAAAACAAATGTCTTTCCTGCATTCTATATTTAGAAAACTTTGTAAAAATTGAACCTAATGTCATGATTGGCAGCCAGGTGTATGGCAAAATCATGATGGATTACAGAATCGTTTATAATACAGGGAAAAAGCTGATAGAGAAGAATTTTTAAAGAAGTTTGGGCAGGATGCAGCATGATGTCAAATGCTCATGTCATTTCATGACAGATGAGCTGAAAATAATGTATGTCAAACAAAACTCAAGTAAACCTCCGGAGAACAATACTTTTTTTTTAAGTACTTTTCACTTTTTCAAGGGCACAACTTTAAATATTGGTAAAAGGTATTATCAAAATCAAACTTGACCTTTATTTTGTTGCAACTTGTAATCAAACAAAAGTAGATATCATCCTAAAACAATTTGATTAGAAGGTAATAACAAAATACCAACTACTTCCTCCTGAAAAATTTCTTGAAGCACAAAATTTATAGTTTTTTTAAGAAAAATTTCACATCTTGTGAATGTAATATAAAAAATAATTTTACAATGTAAGATAAAGATTTCCAAAAATTACAAAAGAATAGTAGGGGAAAAAAACAATTACAAAAATATCTGATGAAAAATTATGCAAGGCACACTAAGTATGCGGACAGATTTACAACAATGTAAGAAGACATGGTTATCTTCCTCTCCTTTTCTTGTACTTGCTGTTTGTAAACACCTTTGTTTTAGGCCCTGGTGCAACCTGTACAATTTCTTCATAATGATCATCCTCATAATCATATTCTGCTGCTTGATTGGAAGGTTGGGTCTTCTTTGTATTTGTCTGTAAAAATGAATAGAATGTTTTTGCTGAAATGTAAACATTTACAAATGTATTTTACTGAAATGGAAAAGCACAGACCTGCCGCAAGTCACTGACAAACTTAATCACATAATATCGTATTGAGTACATCTCCCCATGAGCGGTTTCGAACTCACAATTTTAGTAGCGATAGAAACAGATTGCACAGATAGTTGTAAAACCAACCTCTCTCTTTATATACAGGTTGAAATTATATGTACTATTCATTAAAAAGAGAATATGAAACTGCCCTGTATAGAGAGTCATTTGTTATATACAGGTGACCTTTAAGGCAGGTTTTATTGTATGCTATATGTTTCTCCAACTTTAATATGACAGGTCAACTGAATCTGATATATATAACTTAATGATCTGATTAAATGTTTTTTACTTCAAATCCGTGTACGAGTGATTGTTGTTTAACTCCAACTCAGCAATTTTTCAGCTATATCATGGCAAGAACAAGTTAATTTTCTATGAGATAATGATGAGGTCTGCTTCATACTAGACCAACACGCTGAGCTGGAATTTTATAGTAATATCTTACTGAAACAACAGTTTGCAGATTGACATGTCACCACACTCGGACACAGTATCTTGATTCCGAGCCAACCAGTCTCTGCTCTTTCTCCTTAATGCTGCGTGCTAATCGGAGAAGCAACAAATTCCAATTTAATAGTCTTTGGTTTGACCCAGACTGGGCTCGAACCCACGATCTACTGCACTTGATGCGAGCACACTAACAATTACACCACCAATGAGTTTCAAAAGAATTTAAGATATCTGCAGCACATTACATGATTAAGAAGGGACCTTATTTTAGTTTGAAAAGAAACAACAAATTCTGAGATCGAGACAATGTTGTTCGACTGCAGTTAAATATTATTACCTTTGATTGTCTACTGTATCTTTCAAGTACATAGTCACGTATGGCTGTATGACTTCCCGTCATTTCTTTTACAAAGACGTGTAGATCATTATCTCTCCAATTCTTGGTTTCAAATATTTTTCTAACATGCTTTATCACATTATCATACGCTAAAGTGACATGCGTAATTTCTAGTGTGACATCAGGATAAAGTTTCTTGATTCTTGGTGATCTAAGTTCATACTTTTCAATGAAATCCTTCATATCATTAACATCCCTTTTAAATTCTCTAATATACTTGTTCTTAAACATTGTAAAGTCCTGTTGTTTATCTAAGTGTTTCATTGATCTTTCATGTTTTTGTAAGGCTGTCAAGCCATCTTGGATATTTACCCTAGTTTCAGTTAGTGAAGGGTAGTGTTGACTTTGTAATTGCTCAATAACAGGTTCTGTCTCAGATTTAAACATGTAACCTTTGTCATTACTGGACATCTTATGTAAGATGTTGCTGGAGGATTCAGATGTAATTGGTTGACTTGTGGTACTGGCTGGTTGTGATATGACCGGAATCTCAGTGTCATCCTGAACCTCCTCAAGATCTTGCTTCTTCTCAACATTTCTATCCTCCATTTTAAAATATTCTCCACATATCCCACACATTGCGTCATTTACAATGACCTCGCTGAAAATGTCTCCTGAACTAGATTGTCTCTCCTTAAGCTGTTCTTTTTCACAGAGGTCTCTCAAGTTTTCACAATTAGATAGAAATTGTAAATGTCTGAACAACTTGAAAATAGTCTTGGCAGATTTTCTCTTTTTCTTTTTCTCCTCATAATCCTGTTTTTCAGCCTCTATTCTCTCTTTTTCCACTGTTGTCAAAGTCAGTTCATCATCGTCAACATTAATATGGCTTGCTATGAAAGTATCTGGATTGACAACAATTTCTGATGTTTTTTTATGGTAAAAAACATTCTGGAAAACTGTCATATCGATGTCAGTCTTAGGCATAATTCCATGTCTTCTTACATTGCGAGGTAACCACCAGCATTGTAACAAGTTTTCTTCTCTTTGTATCAACAAGGTTTTGAGGCATTGAGCAATATCTGCAATCCCTTTTGCCTTTTGTACGCTTTGTACGGCTTGCATTAACCTCTCTGGACAGTGATTGGGAAGCTTGATTCGACAAATTTCACCAATAACATGTGTTTCTGAATTTGTGTATACAGTTTTGCCCATATTGCATACAAAGACCAAACCAGCCACTAAAACCCTCTCTGCTACAGCAATACTATCAATAACATCCTTAGAATACTCAAATACCTTTGTGGGTTGATCTTCATCAATATCACCACATGGTTGGAACGGCATCATGGCTTCAGACATTCTTCTAAATGCCAAGCAAATAATATTGATTTTACTGTCTGTGCCAGCCAAAATACCAACTAATCTTTCTGTTCGATTTCTCACCAAATCTTGTTCTGGAATATGACTGTATCTGTTGATAGCTTCAAAGGTAGGCACGCCTTTATCTCCCAAAAAGCTTGAGTCCACAGAATTTACAATTGAAAGGTATGAAGATGGAATGACAAAAGAAACATTTTTGACAGTTGTAAATTTGCATTCTAGACAGAAAGCTACAACTGTGTAGAACTCTATCCACATTGTCAGTAATCCAAGGTCTGGTAGCATTGATTCATGATTTGGTCTTTTCTCAAGCTGAATGAACTTTGAAAACTGTTTCAACGCCCATTCAGGATTATTATTGGAAGATGAAAGAAGTTCATATGCCTCCATAAATTTTCGGAATAAACAATGAACTATATCATTTTCCTTCAAAAATCCCAATTCTTCCAAAGTTCTATGGACAATCATTCCTTTATGATACTCCCTAAGAATATCACGTTCAAATCTTTGTAAAATATCTTTCAATGGTAGATTAATATTGAAGAAATTCATCAGGAATATCATGTTCATAAACAGTTCTGTGTTTTTATCTCTTATTTTGTTGATCTTGTCTCTCATCTTACTGAAATTACTCCCCAACATTCTTTCCATCTGCTTTTGTACATATTTGTGTTTCCTTTCTCCTAGCCTATTCTTAAGATGAAAAACTTCACTATTGGTTGATATGGTAGTGCTTTCTCCAAATTGGAACTTCAAAAATATACTGCTTAGTAATAGCTTGCAAGAGAAATAGTCATTTTCCTGCCAGTTGTAAAAGCTATCTTGTATTTTCTTCAATGCCTCTGGAATGGGACTAATAGCTCTGTACCCATCATCAACAATACCTTCCATTTCCATAAAGAGTAAATCTAAATCAATAAGTTTGTTGAAGCCATATTTTGTCAATTTGAGGTGATGACCTTTTGTGCATGGAGTCTGGCATTGACCTTTTACTCCAATTTGATACACGGGACATACCCCGAGCATTCTATGTTGTCTTTCAAACTCTTTTTTAAGTTTATTATACCAATCTTTTCCTTTCATAAGTAATTCTTCAGCAATTCGAAATCTTGCATCCTGACCAGATATCCCATATTTTACCAGTTTTTCATTGATTGAAGATCCTTGCGTCTTAAGAATTTCAAAAATTCTTGGTTTCTGCTGGGGGTTAAATATCAATGTTTTATCGACTCCCACTTCCAAACCATAAAATCTGTATATGTGATCAAGCCTATCTTTATCTTCAGGTTTTTCCAAGATTACGACTCTTAAGACACCATACAGATTTTGCATGCCTTTTACAACCTGGAAAAGATTTTGTCTGTCTTTTAAATCTGAATTGTACATCATCCAATGCATACATTGTAATTGCCCTGCCTCATTTCTAGGTTTTGACTTGTTAAATGCTCCCCATGATAGATTTATCCATGACACATCATCTGTCAACTGACCTAATAGAAGACTAGCTTCTCCAGCACCATTCTGGGAGTCACCATATTTGTAACAGTCACTTCTGTCTAAGATTTTGAAAAGTTCAAATGCTTCTTTCACTTTTGATTGAACATCTTCTTTCTTCTCTGAAGATGTTTTTCCTTCATCTTGAAAACTTATCTCCAATCGTGCTTGGACAATCAAACAGTATCCAATCAAATCCTTTATCCCAAGAGCTCTTGCCAATGAAAGTGCTTCATCCATCTGTCCCTGGTCTAAATAAAGCTGAGTTGCTGCCTTTACCTGACCTAAAATTTAAAATATGAAAAAAGTTATCAACTGCAAGTCAAACATGTGTATTACAAAACAACTCTATTTTGTCCCAAACTTTTAATAAAAAATAAGAAAAAGACCAAAGTTGGCTCTAGACCTGTACTGCCACAAAACACTGACTGCATATTAATTGTTACATTTTGAGAAAAGGATGTGTATATATAGATATAGATATATAGTAGGGATGTCAAAATTTCTGGAATTCAATACTCGAGTACTCGGAAGAACTCTCAACATTCTGAAGAAATCTATGACCCGAGACTATGACTATCATTATTCCGTTGATTATCTGTTGAAAGACAAAATTAATACCAACTTACGTATGATCTGACTATACAGATTTGATGACCAAATAGATACAATATTTTTCTCTGAAATCCTTTGACAATTTGAAGAAAGATCAATACAAAATTGTGCTTTTCAACCAAACATTTGACAAATATACGACCAAATAGATACAATATTTTACTCTGAAATCTTTTGACAATTTGAAGAAAGACTAATACCAAATTGTGCTTTTCAACCAAACATTTGACAAATATACGACTTCAGTGCAATATTTAATTGAGAATGAAAATTTAATCTTTTTAAATAAACATTTATTACACAATTAATCATCAAACATACCTACAAAGAAGTGACAGTTACAATTACATGCATGATTAACAATCTAAGGCAAATACAGCTTAATTGTAAGTTATTGATCCGTAAACAACACAATCACTGTACAAACACCGCTATAAATACACCTAATCAGTTGTGTGGGGTTCATTGCGGGGTACTTTAATTTTGTTCTTGTTCAGAAAAATGTTCTCATTTACAACTTCGGATGATAGTCTATTTCGAAGTTTTGTTACAATTAGTCCTGCAGATGAAAAAATCCTCTCTAAAGGAACGGATGTTGCCGGTACTGCTAACACGTTTTGCAATAACTGATAATCGTGGATATTTGGTTTCTCTATCAGCCCACCACTAGAGAGGGGATTTTCTAAGTCAGACTTGTCAAGCAGATAACTTTGTAACTCTAGCTCTGTTAATTGTGCATCACAAAGAGTGCATTTGACAGTATTTCCATTTAACGATCGTTTAAAATAATTCCATACCGCTGATTTTTGTGGAGGCATTTTAACATACCGATTTTATTTCTAACAACTTGGAACATACGGAAGAAGAAGAACTGTATTCTTATTTGTTCACATTTAAACTTTACTTAGGGAATAATCAAAGAGAAAAATGAAAGGGAAAATGTCTAAAGATAAAAAAGTTTGTACTCGATACTCGGACCTTCCGAGTGATACTCGAATACTCGAGTACTCGTTGACATCCCTAATATATAGTGATAGAGGGTTAGGGTTTGGGTTATTGTGTTTAAAATCACTTTCAACAATATTTCAGTTATATCGTGTTTTACTGGTGGAGTAAACCGAAATACCCAGAGAAAACCACTAATCTGTCGCAAGTCACATACCAACTTTATCACATAATGTTGTATCAAGTATGTATATACTTCTCCTTGAGAGGGATTAGAAACTCAAAACTTTAGTGGTGATAGGCACTGATTGCTAGAGGCTTTGTTGAGAATATTTATTTAACTAGAGGCTCCCAGGAGCCTGTAATCGCTCACCTGGTTTTCAATTTGACATCTAAAGTTGATAGAAATTGGGGGGTGTTACACATAATTTTGAAAGTGGGTCACCCAAAGATCATTTCAACTCAAATTTCTGAGCAAAAGAGTTTGCTGTAATTTTTATCTCACAATATTCATAAACGGAATAAACTGGCTGAAAAAATCTCACAGAAAAACCCAGAATATATGTTAAACTACTCATTGCCATGTAGCTGCAGCTAAAATTTGAGTTCATTTTGATTTGTAATAAAGCAGAAATAGACAACTAAAGAAA
Organism: Gigantidas platifrons; assembly: GCA_002080005.1. Classification (NCBI taxonomy): domain Eukaryota; kingdom Metazoa; phylum Mollusca; class Bivalvia; order Mytilida; family Modiolidae; genus Gigantidas; species Gigantidas platifrons. The sequence continues at coordinate 109,767 of MJUT01021978.1, forward strand.
TTTCTATTTTTAGTAACAGCAACCATTTTGAATGGAGGGCAGAGCTGTCGGACACATATTAAAAGGGGACCGCCCAAGGACCATCCCAGCCAAATTTGCTTTAATTTGGTTCAGCGGTTTCAGAGGAGAAGATTTAAATTTAAATTTAAAAAACCTGGAATATATGTTAAACTACTCCTTGTCATGTAGCTGCAGTTAAGATTTGAGCTCATTTTGATTTATACTAAAGCAGCAATGGACAATTTAACAAATTTCTATTTTTAGTAACAGCAGCCTCGCTGGTGGCCATCTTGGATCTTCAATCGGCCCAAAAAGTAACAACACTTGCAACAGCTTGCAATGATCATTCATGACAATTTTCAATTCCATCCTCCATTTAGTATCGGAGAAGAAGATCTTTGAAATTTCAGAAATCAGAGGCTATTATGGCCCTTGGCAGCCATATTGGATAACCAATCAGAACAAAAAGTAACAACAATTGATCAGAACCTTGTCAGGAACATTTCTGCCAAGTATGGTTCCAATCCATCCAGTGGTTCTCGAGAAGAAGTTTGTTTTACAGATTTCGCATAGGGTCGCTATGTCCCCCGCTGGTGGCCATCTTGGATTTTCAACCGGTCCAAAATGTAACAACACTTGGTTAGCAGCTTGCAATGATCATTCATGACAATTTTCAATTCCATCCTCCATGTAGTATCGGAGAAGAAGATCATTAAAAATTTCAGCCCATCAGAGGCTTTTATAGCCCCTGGCAGCCATGTTGGATAACCGATCGTAACGAAAGTAACAACACTTGGTTAGACCATGCAAATGAACATTCCTACCACGTTTGGTCCCATTTGCTTCAGTAGTTCTCTAGAAGAAGATTGAAATGTTTACGGACGGGCGACAAGTGATGGCAATAGCTCACATGACCCTTCGGGTCAGGTGAGCTAAAAATTAGAATACATAGGAGAACTCAACAAACATAAATGATTATTATCAGACATGGTGTGCATTCAGCTTCTGAGCATCTGCAGAGTGGGGTCACATCAGGGATCATAATGAAAAAGATGGTCGTCATAGAGAATTTTTTCCCAACTAAAAATGTTTTCACTTTGCATTTTAAGCATTTCTATCCTAAATTGTCACTAAAATAAGGGCTTATTGGTTAGCGACATATATTTCAATACTTTATTATTAAAAATCATCATAGCAAATTTGTACATTCTAATAGATATATATGTACATATACTAGTATTTATAATATAACTATATCTTGCATTCAATATAATGAAACGGGGCCACCGTGGTCGTGATCTTATGGTATTCCTTGGATTAACAACTACCTGTGCAACCAGTGCCTGTCACCACTAAAGTTATGGGTTTAAATCCTGTTACTGATGAGGTGTACTCGATACAACCTTATGTGATAAAGTTTGTCAGTAACTTGCAACAGGTTGGTGGTTTTCTCCGGTTTCCTCCACCAATAATACTGAACGCCACGATATAACTGAAATATTGTTTAAAGGGGTGTTAACACTAACCTAACCCTATCCAAATAATAAACTAGAGGCTCCCAGGAGCCTGTAATCGCTCACCTGGTTTTCAATTTGACATCTAAAGTTGATAGAAAATGGGGGTGTTACACATAATTTTGAAAGTGGGCCACCCAAAGATCATTTCAACTCATTTCTGAGCAAAAGAAATTTCTATTTTTAGCAACAGCAGCCATTTTGAATGGAGAGTGGGGCTGTCGGACACATAATTGAAATGGGACCACCCAAGAACCATCCCAGCCAAATTTGCTTTAATTTGGTTCAGCGGTTTTAGAGGAGAAGATTTAAATGTGATCTTTTATCAAAATATGTCCAATTTGTATAATCGGTATAAATCGGCTGAAAGAAAAATTTCACAGAAAAATCCAGAATATATGTTAAACTATTCATAGCCATGTAGCTGCAGCTAAAAATTGAGCTCAATCCATCCAGTGATTCTTGAGAAGAATTTTGTTTTACATATTTCACATAGGGTCGCTATGTTAAATTATGTCCCCCGCTGGTGGCCATCTTGGATTTTCAATCGGTCCAAAATGTAACAACACTTGGTTAGCAGCTTGCAATGATCATTCATAACAATTTTTAATTCCATCCTCCATGTAGTATCGGAGAAGAAAATCTTTGAAATTTCAGCCAATCAGAGACTATTATGGCCCCTGGCAGCCATGTTGGATAACCGATCGTAACGAAAGTAACAACACTTGGTTAGACCATGCAAATGAACATTCAAGCCACGTTTGGTCCCATTTGCTTCAGTGATTCTCTAGAAGAAGATTGAAATGTTTACGGACAGACGACGGACGCCAAGTGATGGCAATAGCTCACAAGACTCTTCGAGTCAGGTGAGCTAAAAATAAATATCGAAAGTAACCAAATAATGCAGTAATTCATGAATGCACGCTTTTTTTTATATTCACAATGCAAGAGTTGTTATCAAAAGGTTTAAAACGTTCGTATGTGTTAATAGGATATTTCAATATAGAACTTGCTTTCCATTCTCACACATTCAATGATATTTTTTATTAAGACAGCATTGCTACTGCGAGGTACGGCAACAAAATAACTGATGTCTATGTAATAAATATTTTTTATTGGTCATCTTACATTGAAAAGGTATCAATCAAATGTGTACATGTAGTTCAGGAAAATACAATTAAGTTTTTCAGTGGTCACAAGTTCATATTTTTAATATAACATCCTTGACTTTTTAAATTTCAGTGTTTTTTTTACACTTTCGATCGCATTTGAAGTACAATTTCAAGATTCCCATCAATTTAAATCTCCTCCTTTCAATGCATATGTTTATTTCAACCAATCGGTAACTACTATGCCATGTGGTGGCCACATTGGATAATATCATTTCTAAACTAGAGGCTCAGTGGGCTGAGCCTGAGTCGCTCACCTTTCATTCTGCTTTGAGGAAACTTAATACAGAACCGTCCATACATGTAGATGCTTCCTACCAAGTTTCGATTCATTTGGCTAAGCAGTTTCAAAGGAGAAGATTTTTTAGAAATCGACCAATCAGAAACAAGAATTGCATGTGGTGGCCATGTTTGCTAACCAATCGGGACGAAATGAGCAATCTTCATAGAGGACATTCCATAGATGCTTCCTACTAAGTTTTGGTGGTAGCCATGTTTGCTAACCGATCGGGATGAAATGAGCAATCTTCATAGAGGACATTTCATAGATGATTCCTACCAAGTTTCGGTGGTAGCCATGTTTGTTAACCTATCAGGACGAAATGAGCAATCTTCAAAGAGGACATTCCATAGATGTTTCCTACCATGTTTCGGTTCATTTGGCCAAGCGGTTTCAGAGGAGAAAATTTTAAACTAGAGGCTCCCAGGAGCCTGTATAGCTCACCTGGGTATAACAACATCAGCCAATAAAACTTGATAACTTTGGTAAAAAAATAACAAATGTAGCCCTCGTCATTGCAGACCCCTTCTCCAAAAAAATTTGGG
>MJUT01021993.1:8240-43605 GCA_002080005.1 Gigantidas platifrons
TCCACATATTGATCTACAAAACACTACACAGAAGATTGAACAACATTGAACACCATTTAAAACACGTGGTGAACTCTGACCCTGAAAATTGTCAATGTACATCACATCATCGGTATTAAATGTGAGAGGGTTCAAGATTGTTTTTTTCTTTAAAATACATAACTTCTATTTTTATTGAAAGAGGAGAGTATACGATTTATAACTATACTAAATTACTTGATCCCAAAACTATTAAACGATTTGGTTTTCAAACCTTTCGACTGATGAAGGTTATTCCAGAAACGCATCGGGCGTACTACATTTGATATCTACGGGTTTTTTTATACATAAGGCATCAAATTATTTATTTTAATCTAAAGTTAAGTATTAAATCAGTTTCAATGGTACATGTGTGTTTTTCTCAAGATTCGAGAATTTGTTTGATCTGATTATTCAACGCATCAAACTACGTATCAAGCGGATTTAACTCTATGTGTAAATAAAAAACATGATAATTGAATCATATAATAAAAACAATGCTCACCTTTCAAGTGTTATTGTCTCTATTTAAGCCTCATTGCCACAAGGGAGTACACTTTGATCAAGTCTGAGTTCGTCACGAGTACCTAATGTATATATATGATCGACAATATAACCGGACTTCCTTGCTATTGAAGTTGCATACAAACAACAACAAAAGCGAGTTATTTAAATGTACTTTCATTCATTGTTTATAACATATTACAAAGAACAACATACAGGGCTGACTTAGAGGAATGTAATGTAAACGTGACAAGTTATTTTGAATTGAAATCACCCGATATTTAATTGCTCTAACTGTCACGTTTTCATATATTCAATTTGATTTTATTCAGTGATTTTTGTTCTCTTAATTTAATTTGCAAATCTGCAAATATATACTTTTTACGTCTGAAAATATTAACCCAAAAGTGTTAGAATTAGATCTTTGAGCTGACAAATTTGTGTTCTTCCCTTGACGGGATTTGAACTCAAACCAGTGATGCACAACAGCACCAATCGCTTAGCCTTAAGTTCAGCACCCTAGATCCCTCGGTCACATCTTCTATATACAAATATAGCTCCAATAGCCGAAGTGTGACCTTGTCTCGTAAGAAAAATCTAGAGATAGACATAAGACATGTGTCTAAGCATAGATGGTACATATATACCTAATATTATATATATGCAACGTCTGATAAACCAGTCAACGATCAATCTTACGTCTTAAGGATTGTTTCGGTATAACGATACTATACAAGTAAAATAAATTATGAACGTCAACAAAACGTTTCAAATCATTTTATATTATATTTTCCATCTTAGAATCGTCTGTAGCCCTCGGCTGATCACGTTCAAACTCTCCACTCATCATCCGTGGGTCCTGGGTCAATTTAATCAATTACATTGGTCTCCTAGATATCTGGTTACTGATCAGGCGTATAAAAGTTGCTATGGCAACATACCATTACTCAAATCTTACGATAGGTTGGTAGATTGCAAGAAAAATAAAATATAATAGGAAACAACGTTTTTGGTTTATTACACAAATACGGTATCAAATCCATGCAACTCCCATTTTCCAAACGCACCGGGACCAATCATATTCCAGATGAAATATTCAGGAGTATGACGGAATTTCTATCAGATATCGGACATAGGAGCGTGATCAGCCATGGGCTACCAACGATGAACAGTTGTTGATGTGTCAACATTCTACACTACACCTACATCAAAAGTACTCCCCAGATGATATATTGCAAGGCCTCAACCTGTTATAGTCTGGTCATTTCCGGGTTTAATTATGTTGACCGCTATGGAATATCTGTGTAGCAAATGACCACGGATATGTTCCAGTTGTCGTAAACACGTCCCACTCCTTTCCGCGTTCATGACTTATCACCGGGTTTGTAACTAGATTAACACGACGGTCGTCAGTAGTGGAGCAGGAACTGTCTAGCCTTCCGGACACCTGAGTTCACCACCGGTTTTTAGTGGGGTTCGAGTTACGCAATCTTTAGTTGTATATGTATGTTTTGTTGATAACTATTTTTCCCTTTGTACTTTTTCTTTTGGCCATTGTGTTGTCTGTTCTTCGATATGCGGATTCTGATTGCTCCTTTGGTATCTACAAACTCTTCTTGTATTGGTATTTGTAAAAACGATTACCGGTATCTATTTCCTCTAAAATTAATATTAAAGGAGTTATGCCAAACGTAATGTTAACTAAGTACAATAGCACTGACCAGAACGTAAAGTAATGTTGACATAAGGACCACTGAGTATTTACGACAATAAAGTTCACGTCAAGTCCATTGTTTTGTTCAGTATTATTTTTTAAGCCTAATAGGTCGTCATCATATTTGGTTACATACCGCATCATCTCACTCAGATGAAAGGTTTGTACTCATAAAACTGATTTAACCCCGTCTCTTTTTAAAGATACCATATTTCGTTGGAATTCAAGGTACTAGCTTTGGATAAGCATACACATATGGCGGGTTTAAACCGGTTTATGGGATCTCAACCTTCCTCTCTGTATTAAATATGAGAGGGTTCAAGATTGTAATACTACATGTAGAACTGTTTTGTTTTGCAATCCCCAGCTTTTTTGATAAAGGGGGGTAACATTTTCAAGAGCACTTAGATTCACTCACTGTGATTTTGATGGGGGCCGTGTTGCTATTTTTTGGTGTTCTGTTTTGTGTTTAACTTAGTTTGTCTGCGCCCTGCGTCTAGTGTACCCAATGAAGCCAATATCTCTGGATGGTCCATTCTTAATTGCCGCTTCGGTATTCTGTAACGTTTATTCATAAACTGACTAAATTCATAAAGTATATAATAATATATTGACCAAATTATTTATTTGACTCTAAATGTAAGTATTAAATCAGTTTCAATGGTGCATATCTGCTTTTCGCAAAATGAAAAGTGACAATATCCGATAACTTAGCTGAGCTGATTATTCAACGCATCACACTACGTTTCAATGGGACTTCACTATACAGTGTATGTGTAAATACAAAACATAATAATTTAATCATATCATTCTACATTAAAAAGTTTCCCTTTTCCTCAAGTTAAACATTAAACGAGCTACACCCTGGTGTTTGTGACGAGTACCTTAGGTATACATACGATTTTTAATATAACCTGACTTCCTTGTTACTTGATGATCAAGTTTCATACAACAAGAAAAACATTTTTACTTAAATATACTTTAATTCATTCTTTATAACATATTATAAAGAACTACATACAGAGGTGATTACGTAAAGTAAAGTAAACGTGAGACGTTATTTTGAATATCACGTTTACATTTTTAGTTGATTTAAATGTTGGATGGTCTGATTCTTCTCTTAAGGTGGTACCTAACACTACAGGGAGATAACTCTTTAAAATCAGTTGAACGCTTTGATCGTATGATGTTTGTATGCAGATTTCAAGCATCACGGTGATCAAAACCACAGAGAGAAAAGCTGCTATCTGGCTAGTGAATTTCTAGCTCTAATTCTGTTGGTTGGAATATGTTAAAATTTTTATGTTTACTACAGTGGATATATTCAAACGCACTGCCAAAAATATAAAAAAATTAAATGAGCAGAAAAATTTTGGGGTCAGGTGTTGGGTACCACCTTAATCTAAATTCTACATTATCGACTTTTCTATATACACTTCGACAAACAGTTAAGAACCATCCAGTATTTTTTTTTTTTATGAAAGAAGTTGAACCCGAAATGCTCTTTTGGTAATAATTCATTATGGATTAGATCATGCGCTACAATTTGAGAAAATCGGAGAAAGACAACCAGAAACCCACAAAACAGAAAACTAGATTGAACAACACGAACCTCATAAAACAATAGAGGTGAGCTCAGATGCTCTGGAAGGTAAAGCAACGTCTGCTCCATATGTGGCACCCGTCGAAAAGTGCGGGCTGACGCATATGTACAATGATGTATGAGACACAATCTTTCACACAAATAACTGACACAAAAGAAAAAACATCTAAAAATGCATATTGATATATAATGTTTTGCATGTGATATATATTTTATGTTGGTTTATATGTTTGCTTCAGATGATGTGTTTAGGTAAGAATTTTGTCATATATCTATAACACTAAACGTATGTAATCACTGCATTCTGAAATATCTGAATTTTCTGTTGATAACTTACATGGACACTTTAATTTATATCTAAATTGTAATTTTTTGTCTGTTTTATGATTTGTAGCATGTTTGAAAATCAATACGGGACTGTTAATATGTAAATACGGTTAAGCAATTAGATGATTGATGAATGTAACCACGCATGCCTGTGAAAATAAAGTTATTTTACATGTGATTTATCAAAAAAATGTTAATATGTAACACAAAACATTTATAATTGATAGTCATCAATATAATGAACTTTATTATTTCATCATGTTTGATGTTTGCAATTTATTTGCAGCATATTCTAAACTACTAAAATATGCTTCTCATCAGTAGTTTGTCTGCTTCCATCTCACTATTGCATGGTGTGTGTGTATATATTTATATATATCTTATATAGATATAAATTTTTCACTTATATTCTTATCCTGATTTCACCAAAGGTTATCATTCTAATGAGCACCCATTATCTTAATGAGGAGGGAAGATTATTAACTGCCTTTATTTATTCTTTCAATTATTATTTTTTGTTCCCAGGAAGAAAGTAGAAACTGAATCATGTAATCACCTTTCTCCCCTTCACACAATATGCTTGCTCCGTCAGAAAGATTACTTTTCATCCATAATATCTATGATATCAGACTGATGGTATATTTTTTACATGTACACGTAGGAATAAACATGTACATTGTTGTTTCTTATAAAAACGTCAGCAAAAAAAATGCGTTTATATGTTACTTTACCAGAAGGAAATCATCAGTCATGTAAGAAACAAAACAATGCTGGATCTGTTTTCCCATGTTCAGCAGGATATGTATCATTTTCATTCGCAAAAGAAAATACTGAGCAAAGAATGAACTTAAATGAATATTCTCAAGAAATGAAAAAAATAAAACGTAGTCGAATAAGCAAAGAGATAGTATTAAAATCAGAGCAAACATTAAACATGTTGAAAAGGAAAATAAGGTACTGAGATTAAAACTTAAGACAGAAACACAGTTACTAAAATCAATACGTTTAAAAAATTCAAGATTGGATACAAAGGTTGTAAAGCTATGTGAAGAAAAGACACATTTAACTGATGTTATCCTAGAAAAAGAAGCTCAAATTAAAAACCTTACTACATAACTTTTTACTTTGAGCGAGAAAGTAAAGACGAAGAGACAAGAATTTAATGAATCAGTATCAGAAAATGAATGGCTTAAAGAAATTGTTGAACATGAAAATAATATCATAAACACATATGATGAAGTCGAGAAGAAATATACTTTTGAACTTAGAGAATGTATATACCAACTCTTGAAACATAATTTCTCGTCGCGACAGATTGCTCCAGTTATTGAAAGTGTATTAACAATGGTTAACAAAGTTCCGAGCAGATTGCCAGTTAGAAGCACAGTTTTAGACATGAATATTGGCATGAATATTGAACGCTTATTGCATTCTCAGACATAATTAGCGCATGATATTTCTCATGATATTTCTATGAAAGAAAATACAACATTATACACTGATGATACAACTAAGTTTGATACTAAATATATGGGATATCATCTTACTGATATGCAAGGGACAATGTATGTTTTGGAACTGAGAGAAGTAGAAACACAATCTGCTTCTGATACTTTGACCACTTTACAGGATATATTGAAAGATCTTGATGATTGTTTGAAAGCAAAAGGGGGGGGGCAATGTAGATGCGTGCAAATGACTATTGGCAAATATAGTGGCAACAATGTCAGACTGTGCTAGTACTGTGAAAGAGTTTAACCAACTTTTGCAGGATTTTCGAAGTACAATTTTGTCAGATTTAGTTGAAATTTGGGTTATATTGCCAAATGAAGACCAGTGAGCAATCAGTCAGGTCATGAACTTCTTTTGAGGTTATTCGCGCCATTTGTCCTGTGTGCTCATTTTTGTCAGTTTTTCTGAATGGTCCATTCTTGATTCTCTAACATTTATTCATAAGTTGATTGAATTTCTAAAACATATACAGTGACCAGGTTAATTATTCTACCCTAAAATTAAGCGTTAAATAAGCCTGAAGAGTGCATATATGATTTCCTCAAAATAAAAAGTGAAAATATCCGATAAATTATCTGAACTTCAACGTATCAGGTGGACCTAACTACATGTGTACAAAACATAATAATTAAATCATTATACATAAATATAAATATTCTCACCCCAAAAATTATGTTCGTCTAGTTAAACTTCCTTGTAGCAAGCCCTGATCAAATCTCGTGTTCGTCACGAGTACCTAAGGTATATATACAATTGGTAATATTACCTGACTTCCTTGTTGCTTGCTACTCAAATTTCAGAAAAACACAAAAATATTTTATTTTGATATTCTCAAATTCATCTTTTATAGCAAGTAAACAAAACTACATAAAGGGATGGCTTAAGTAAAAAGTAGAGCAAACGTGGCAAGTTATTTTAAATTAAAGTCGCAAGACAAGAAATGCATCCACCTGTTATGTGTTAGTATTAAGTTGACCTATTTTACATAACCGACTTTTAAATTTGGTCTTGTAATTATTCCGACATAAATGCAATTGTCAGCTATATGCCAGTCTTGTACCTAGACCTATATATAGATTCCAGAGAGAGCTAGAAGCCAGTCTCAGGATTATATTGCGGGGCCGTCGTGGTCGTGATCATATGGTAGTTGGATTTACAACTACTTATGCAATTAGTGCTGATCACCACTAAAGTTCTGAGTTCGAATCCCTCTCAGGCGAAGTTTACTCGATGCAACATTATGTGATAAAGTTTATCACTGACTTGCGGCAGGTGGATGGTTTTCTCCGGGTAATCCTGTTTCCTCCACCAATAAAACTGGCCGCCACGATATAACTGTAATATTATTGAAAGTGACGTCAAACACCCTACCATGAACCCCGGATTTAGACTGACAAATAGATAGACTGACAGAAGTCTGTCTCGTGTTGAGACCTAAAGTAATTTTGTAAATATTTAAAAAAAAATGGACCTAAATTAATCAGATTACATATATAATCAATGGACATATTGAGAGGAACATGACTTCCCATTATATATGTAGCAAACGTGTGAATAAAATAGTATTGTGTTATTAAAAAACATTATTGAACAAAACACTATTGTATAATACACTACCGATGTTAATAGTACAGAGGCAAATACTTTGGGTAAATTGCGTTTACAAAATTTACAGGTGGGTGATTACAGGTAATAATTTTTCTTTCTTAAATAAAAACGTAGATATCAATTTTAGTGCACACGACATGTTTATGGAGTAACCTTCATCAGGTACGCTCAAAGTCAAAAGGCTGAAAAAACAATTAATTTTATATTATGAAAGGATAGTTTAAAGAGTGATGGTCAACAATTCCATCAATATCAACACAACGAACACTCATATCTCACCTTAACTCACTAAACAAAAAAATACTATATTTCGTTGGAAATCCAGGCACTTGCTTGGGACAGGCATACAAATATGGAGGTGTTAAATCGATTAATGGAATCCCAACCCTCCTCTCATCTGTATTAAATGTGAGAGGGTAAAAGATTGAAATATTACTCGTAGAATTGTTTTGTTTTATAATCCCCAGCTTTTTTGATAAAGGGGATAAAATAGTCGGGAGCACTTAGATTCACTCCCTGTGGTTTTGGTGGGGGCCATGTTGCTATTTTTAGTGTTCTGTAATTTTGTTTGTCTGCGCTCTGTGTCTAGTGTACCCAATGAAGCCAATTTCTCTTGATGGTCCAATCTTGATTGGGTCACCGGTATTCTGTAACGTTTATTCATTAACTGAATAAATTCATAAAGCATATAATAATATAATGATCAAATTAATTATTTTGGACTGAATTTAAGCATTAAATCAGTTCAATAGTGGATATATGCTTTTCTTAAAATAAAAAGTGACAATATCCCAAATACAAAGAATATTATCATTCTTCATAAAAAAAAAATATTGTCTCCTCAAGATAAAGCTAGGCCCTAGTCACGTCTCGTACTTGTCACGAGTACCTAACGTATATATCCGATTTGTAATATAACCTGACTTCCTTGTTACTTACTACTCAAGTTTCATACAAACAACAAAAACATATTTTATTAAGTACTCTTCAATGTCACGTTTACATATTTAGTTGATCTAAATTTCTGTTGGTGTGATTCTTCTCTTAATTTAAATTCTATGTTATCGACATTTATAATTTTTCTATATACACACTTCGACAAAAAGTTAAGAAAGTTTAGGATGAAAGAAGTTGAACCCGAAATTCTCTTTTGGTAATATTTCATTATGGATTAGATCATGGGCTACAATTTGAGTCGTATTAGAAGCTGATTATGAAATCAATTTTTTGGTTATTACAAATGGAAAAAGGGAGATAACATGAACATTCTAAAACTTTTTTATTTGGTTATTGTTTTTCAACAATTTACGAAAACGAACGAGCCGTAATTTTTCGAGAACTTTTGAATGAAGACGGAAGCACATTTACTTAGTACAGGGTGTATAACGTACGTCATGCATCCGGGTATTTTTCTATCGGAAACTTTATAATGGCGGAAATTGTTCAACCATCTGACAAAATGAAACTCATTTTTAGCTCACCTCGCTATTGTCATCACTTGGCGTGCGTCGTCGTCGTCCGTCGTAATCTTTTTCAAAGATCTTCTCTTCTGAAACTTCTAGTCCAATTGGAACCACACTTGGTCTGAATCATTACTAGGGTGTCTAGTTTCAACATTGTATCCGGTGATGCTGTGCACCAATCAACATAGCCACTGTTACTAAAAATAGAACATATCATAAAATTGCAGGTTTTTTAATAATATCAGGGTACAAATGATCAGCACAGCAAGATCTAACTACCCTGCAATTTTGAAGTAAATCTGAGTTATTGCCCTTTTTTCATCACAATTTTAAAATTTTAATACTTTCGTCTTGTATTTCAAAAACTATAAGAGATAGATGCTAAGTTTAAACTGAAAAAAAAGTTCAGCATGTCAAGATCTACCTACCCTGCAATTTGAAGTAAATTTGATTACCCATCGTGGAGTTATTGCCCTTTTTTCATCACATTTTTAAAATGTTAATACTTTTCGTCTTATATTTCAAAAACTATAAGAGCTAAAGGTTAAGTTTAAATTACAAAAATGTGCAGCATGTCAAGATCTGCCTACCCTGCAAATGTTAAGTAAATCCATTAGCATTTCCCATTTTGGAGTTATTGCCCTTTTTTCATCAAATGTCCTAAATTTTAATACTTTCATCTTATATCTCAAAAACTATTAGAGATAGAGGGAAAGTTTAAACTGCAAAAATGTTCAGCATGCCAAAAAGTTCCCACAGTTGACTTTCACTGCTTTCGGTTACTCAAATAATCAAAGGGAAGTAACTCTATTACAAAATGTGAAGTAGCAAAAGTTAAATCGTGAGAATCATTGATATTTATGTTTTTTTACAGTAATGTTGATAACCTACATTAAAGGGGGAACCCCTGCCGAAATTTATTTGGAGAGGGGGTCTGCAATGACGAGGGCTACATTTGTTATTTTTTGATCGAAGTTATCAAGTTTTATTGACTGATGTTGTTAGTATACCCAGGTGAGCTATACAGGCTCATGGGAGCCTCTAGTTATACTATTTTAGCAATGAACCTGCATGATAAAAACCAGACCATAGTACCCTACGGACTTGTATGGTACTATTTACATCGATAATATTCAAAAAGCTGTTGTCATTTTTCTAATCATTCCGACAATATTTCCTTTTGAAGCTATATCCAGCATGAAAAATACACGGATGTATGACGTACGTTGTCCACCCTGGATCCAGCATCAAAAGGAAATGTTGCAAATTTACTCTGACATATTTTTCTTTAGATAGGTTAGTTAAGAAAGAATTATTTACGCACAATAGGACTAATTAATTCATTTTTTTTATTAATAGAATATTCCTATTTTGCCGAAATATTTATTTTGTTTGGCATTTTTTTACCGGATATTTTCTATAGGAGTTCGGGTTAAACTCATTTCAAGTAAGGATAACTAATTATTTCATTTTTCGACATTTCTACAAATGATTAACTTGTAGATCGATACCAGAGATCAGCAATCAGATATTGTTATTTATTTATAGGGAATTATGTTCAGACTTCACAAACATTTCTGCTAGTGTTTCTAGTCAGGTTATTGCTAAATTTATTAGATCTATAGGGAATTATTTTCGGACTTCATTGACATTCCTGCTAGTGTTACGCACAATTTGAGTTGTATTTGAAGCTGGTTACGAAATCAAATTGTTGGTTGTTACAGATGGAGTGAGTGAGTGATTGTTGTTTAACGCCAACTCAGCAATTTTTCAGCTATATCATGGCGAGAACAAGTCAATTTTCAATGAGATGAGGATGAGACCCGCTTTGTTCTAGACCATCACGCCGAGTTGAATTCTTTAAAGTGCTAGCTCACTGACATGTCGCCCCAAGCGGACTCACTATGTTGATACCGAGCTAACCAGTCTTTGCTCTTTCTCCTTCGTGCTTAGCGGAGAGGCAACTAATAGCAATAATATGGGAGATAACAATAGTGAATTCAGAAGCAGACGAGTCAGTCGTTTCTGTTCCCTGTCAAACTGACAGTACCGCGATTCGCATGTTAAACAGCACAAAAAAAAACATCCAGCCAGACAGCTCGTACGTAATCAATCATCATGCTCTCTATCAATAAAATCAGTAAGACCCATACAACAGCCAGACATCGACGTTCCATTAACCATGCAACAGTCAGGCATCGACGTACCCATAACCATACAACAGAAAGGCATCGACGTACCCGTAACCATTCAACAGCCAGGCATCGACGTACCGTTAACAATATAACAGCGAGGCATCGACGTACCACCAACCATACAACAGTTAGGTATCGACGTACCGTTAGCAATACAACAGCCAGGCATCGATGTACCATTAACCATACAACAGCTATGCCTCGACGTACCGGTAACCATACCACAGCCAGCAATCGCCGTACCGCTAACCGTACAACAGTCAGGCTTCGACGTACCATTAACAATACAACCCGACAGCCATTCATAGATTCCGTACTACTGCACATTGATGAATCTGCTATTGTCAGAACAAGACATGACATACCAAACAACTTTCCGGTTATGAGAGTTTGTCTAGAGCACAAATCGGAGTACCTTTCTCCAATATATATATATTTTTTTTTTTATATAGAGATAGACAATTTTCACTTATATTCCTATCCTGATTTCACCAAAAGTTGTCATTCTAATGAGCATCCATTATCTTAATGAGGAGGGAAGAATATTAACTGCCTTTATTTATTCTTTCAATTATTATTTGTTTGTTCCCAGGAAGAAAGTAGAAACTGAATCATGTAATCACCTGTCTCCCCTTCACACAAAAAGCTTGCTCCGTAAGCAAGATTACATTTTATTTATAATATCTATGATATCAGTCTGACGGTATATTTTTGTATATGTACATGTAGGAATAAACATAGTAGTAGATTGTAGAGTGATGTGTACTGACGAGTACCGGAAATTCCCAGAATGCAGCAGTTGTACCATGACGCCATCACCAGAGACAGACGAAATAAGTGTTATGCTGTAACTTCCATGGTTTGTGGCCATTGTAGCCCATGGTACAGCTGACAGTAAGTAGTGCTAATTTATTACAACATGTACATTGTACTATTGTATTATAAAAACGTCAGCAAAACATGCGTTCGTATTATGTTTTGGTATATTAGCAAAGCCATTTATTTTACTTTTGAACAGGATTTGCCACCATCGTCACCTACATTCTAGGAAATTGGACAAGTGTGAAAACACTTACTACCCTAGATATATTAAACACCATTAACAATGATGGGAAAAATGCTGCAGCTAAGATTATATTTGATCGTTGTAAATCAACTGAACATCCACCATCATTTAGGACATACACACATAGAATTAAAAAAATAATAGACTACAGAAACCGAATTTTAAAAAGTAAAAACAAGAATGTAGAACTACACATTTTTCTTCAACAAAATGCTACTTTACCAAAAGGGAATCCTCAGTTATGTCAGGATGAAAACAATGCTGGGTCTGTTTGCCCATGTTCAGCAGGATATGTATCACTTTCATTAGCAAAAGAAAATACTGAGCAAAGGGTGAAATTAAATGAATATTCTCAAGAAATGAAAAAAAAAAACTAATACGTAGTACATGTAGAATAAGCAAAGAGACAGTATTAAAAGTAAGAGCAAAGATTACAAATGTTTAAAAGGAAAATAAGGTATTGAGATTAAGACTTAAGACAAAAACACAGTTACTAAAATGAATACGTTTAAAAAATTCAAGATTGGATACAAAGGTTGTAAAGCTGTGAAGAAATGACACATTTAACTGATGTTATCCTCGAAAAAGAACATCAAATTAAAAACCTTAATACAGAAATATTTACTTTGAGTGAGTGAGTAAAGACGAAGGGAGGGGAATTTAATGAATCAGTATCAGAAAATGAATGGCTTAAAGAAATTGTTGAAAATGAAAATAATATTATAAACACATATGACGAAGTCGAGAAGAAATATACTTTTGAACTTAGAGAATGTATATAATGTCTCGTCGCGACAGTTTGATCCAGTTATTGAAAGTGTGATGACAATGGTTAGCAAAGTTCCGAACAGATTGCCAGCTAGAAGCACAGTTTTAGACATGAATATTGAACGCTTATTACTTTCTCAGACACAATTGGCTCATGACATTTCTATGAAAGAAAATACAAGATAATACACTGATGAAACAGCTAGGTTTGGTACTATATATATACGATATCATCTTAGTGATATGCAAGGGACAATGTATGTCTTGGGACTGAGAGAAATAAAAACAAAATCTGCTTCTGATACTTTGACCACTTTACAGGACATATTGAAAGATCTTGATGATTGTTTGAAAGTAAAGGGGGGCAATGTAGATGCGAGCAAATGACTATTGGCAAATATAGTGGCAACAATGTCAGACCGTGTTAGTACTGAGATAAAGTTTAACCAATTTTTGCAGGATTTTAGAGTACAATTTGCCAGATTTAGTTGAAAATTGGGTTCTATTGTCAAATGAAGACCAGTTAGCAATCAGTCAGGTTATCAACTTCTTATGTGGTTTACACAGTTTAGTTCATTTTGCAGACACATCATCCAAATGTTTAATAGAGACAGAAAATGTCAAAATCAGAGTATCAAAATGTTTAAATGAACTAAATGCCCAAACATTAGTTTAAGGTGGTACCATACACTTCAGGTAAAATTTGATCTGCTCGTTTAATTTTCTTATTTTTTTGGCAGTGTGTTTGAATATATCCACTGTAATAAATATCAAAATTTTAGCAAATTCCAACCAACAGACTCAGAGCTATAAATTCACTAGCCACATAACTGCTTTTCTCTCTGTGGTTTTGATCATCAAGATGCTTGAAATCTGCATTAAAACATCATATAATCAAAACGTTCAATTTATTTTAAAGAGTTATCTCCCTGTAGTGTTAGGTACCACCTTAAATTACAAATGGATGGTCCAGAAATAAATGTAAAATAGAATAATAATGTAATAATTGAGGGTGCTGAAAAACACTTATTAAAAACACACACTATGCATAAAATCTTATTCTCAATTAACCATAAATTTCATCAAGCTGTTTATGAACAAATACATTAGTACAACCAAACATAAATTGTATTTCCTCCTCCTATACAATCACTTCTGGAATAGCCCATATCAATTTAAATTATTGATTTATAAAAGCTAATGCAGTCAATAAAATTATATCTTTTTATACGAGCATCTATTGAAGATATGGGTTTTATTCCACAAGTGTGGACATTCCGTCTTTTCACGTGTGGAGCGCAGGACAGAGTGAAAATGAAAGACGAAGAATTTCCAACACGAGTGGAAGAAATTCCTGATTCAAAATAATATAGACGAAGATAAGAACATATTCTTTCGTAAAAATAAATTATCTTTTTATCCATGAAAACTTTGTAGCCATCAAATGATTTGTGATGTGACATCACGATGGTGAGGGTATTTGTAACGTCATTGTATCCAGAACATTTACTAAACATGGCACTATGACATTGTATGATTTACTGATTTAGAGTTGCATTGGATAGAGGGAGGGGGAGGGTAAAGACAAAGTCGTGTGAAGCTGTCTTTACTAGGCCGTCTTGATCCAAAAATGGACATAATCGTAAGCATCATAGTTCTTAACCTAATGCTCTAGTGAAAAATAACCCACCTTTGGGAGATGTACATATAATTTGGTCAAAATTAGCCCTGCCCGCTAATACATTCACAATACAAGGAAGAACATCTTCAATGACCTTCCCAACTTCAGTCAAAGTCTGCATTATATGGTCATACACAGACTCTGAATAGTCAATTGTAATAACAGGAATGTGTGTAACTGTTATATTTTTCCCATTTTAGCTGCACTTTCTTCGATATCGGAAATCAGGGATTTAAGTATCCCACGAGGGATTTGTGCATGGTATTTTAATGGCACCAAAATACTGATTGGTCCAAAAAGGAGCATTTAGTTCCCCTGAATATTTATATATATATATATATATATATATTCAATTATAACATGACTTCCTTCTTCCGCTTTGATAACAAACGAGCGAGTTATCCATTCGGTATAATCTCGTTAGCACTTGCGCCGATGAATGTTACTGACCTTTCCATTGGCGGCATAAATGTGCGCAACATTTTCCGAAAATTTAAATATAAATCACTGTCTTCCAATCAAAGCATACTTCCGTATTTGTACTCTTAGACATATCAGAATCGAAATAAATAATGGAATTAAGCCAGAATGTGCTTTGAGTTTTAACATGGATTGGCGGATATTAGTAAATTGTACCCCTAGCTTCTGGCTCGAAATAAAATTCTAAAAACTCCAAACACATTCTGGCTTCCATGATTTATTTCTTAAATAATTCGAATCATTAGACAAACTGACAATACACAAGATTTATTTAACATATGACTAAAACTAACACTTTAGTGCACTTCTCTGACCTGTGGGGTTTGACTGTGGGGTTTAATATTTCTAGTTTATTTGGAATGTACAAGACATCGATCTATGTTTTTTTTTTCTCTCTGCAGAAGAACGGGAAGAAAATAGTGCATGCTACATTGTAATTATTATGATTTATTGAAGTGTAGACAATTCTCTGTTTTAAATAACCCTGTAATGTGAATGAACTGTATGCACTTGTAACATTAATGAATTATGTCTAGTGTAGTTCCTGTTTCTAATATGGCGTCCTTAAAACGCTTTGAGACCAAACCCGTGGTAAAAATAATATATACCTACACCCATTGTAATTTATGACGTCATCGACAAATTATAACGATATTTTACCAATTTTTACATATTAGAATCGAAATAATTCATGGAAGCCATATGTATATATTGTTTTTACCACGGGTAGGCACTTTATGTCAGCTTTTTACCCCTCGCTAACACTCGGGGTAAAACTTCGTGACATAAAGGGCCTACCCGTGGTAAAAACAAATTGCGAATTGCGACAGTTCGGTGATTTTCTCTGCGTACTTCACCAATAAAACAAACCGGGGCGATATCGCCGAAATAGTGTTGAAAGTGGCGATAAACACCATCAACCTAACCTATAAAAATGTAGGAGTGCTATCAAGATTATCTAAAAAGGATTCAACCCTACATCGTGGGGGCTGTCAAGGCCATTACTGTATGGTTGTCTGCATATACAATTGGTGTTTATAATAACTTAATGAACGTGACTGGAAAGCGAAATATCAATCAAGAATGAGCAATCCAGAGATAATGGCAACATTGTCAACACACAAGATGCAGACAAGCAAAACAAAAAGCACAACACAAGACCACGAGCGCCACCATAAAACCAGGGGTAACGCCAGGTGACTTCAATGTCCTCGCATGACAAGGGGTACTCGATACAACTTTATGGGATAAAGCTCGTCGGTCACATGCGTTGGGTCAGTGGTTGTCTCTGGGTATTCCTTTATATTCCAACACTAACGCTGAACGCCACGATATTATAAAAGTACCGTGTAAACAGTGATGGTTCACAATATGCTAATGTCAACAAAACGAACAATCACCTCTCACTTTATATCATTGAACATAAAGAAAGGCCACGTCAAATGATTTTGGGAATTCATGTTCCAGCTTGAGACAGGCACAAACATAAGGCAAGGTTAAACTGGCTAATAGGTACCCAACCCTCTGAATTAGTAATGCATGTGGGTTTAAACACTCCAAACATACCTATATACAAAAAATATATATTATTTATTTGTTAGTATTAGCACATCCTGGCAGTTATTGAACTAAACATTGCAAAACGATAAACATTATAAAATAATCTAAAGAATACTACATATAATAAAGCGTCACATTTAGTGCGTTAATTTTAACTTGCTAATGAAAACAAATCTAAGGGAATAAATAATATATATAAATTTCAGCAGCTGAATTACTGCTTACATCAATTTAACAACATTTAATTCAGGTAACGTTATTGTGCTTTATTACCTGTATTGATACAGATGGCAAAATTAAACAACAACATGTCATCAAGTGGAATATAACAGTTAGATAAATGATTATAATTTCAAAATAAGTCAAATCCAAATTATAACGGTTATTATACAAGTAGATATTATTCGACATTTGCTTCATCTTGCTGATTTTTCTGCACATTTTAAATAGTGTTATGCTATGGCTGCATCTTAGTTTGTATCAACCGCTGATATAACGATGATGTAGCTTCAATGTAGATCCGTTTTGTTACAGAGATTGTACCCGTAAAACAACCGTGGTATTCAAGCTTCAATGTATACCCGTTTTATTACAGAGATTGTACCAGTAAAACAACCGTGGTATTCAAGCTTCAACGTAGACCCGTTTTATTACAGAGATTGTACCAGTAAAACAGCGTGGTATTCAAGCTTCAATGTAGACCTGTTCTATTACAGAGATTGTACCAGTAAAACAACCCTGGTATTCACGCTCTACAATTTAATTATTGTGTTAGATCTTCTTGATTTTTATATTTGCTGATTTTTAGTACACTTTTAATATTGTTATGATATTGATGTACGTTGGCTTAGAACATGTGTTATTATATAGATATGTGTGAATTATGGGGATTTATCCGTGAAATAAATTCCGGTATCTCACATGCAAAATATAAGTTTTGTCCCGCCGGAACTACTTTTACACAACTGTAAGTGTGGTGGCTGCGTCCCTTGTTCTATTTCGGTGAATACACATACGATTGAAAACTAAAAATATTCCGCGAAAGGTCATTGACGACTTCGGCACATAACCAACATGACATCATTGACATCGTATGCAGACTTCCAATTTGAAACGTAAAGATTAGACGTTATTTAGCTTCGTGTACGTTTCAGTTTTGATCAAATGTACCTAAAATAAGTTTTCAACGTAAGCATTTCAATTATGTTTGTACATTGTTGTAAATATGACATGTACGATTGCACATTTTCAAGCTTAATCCCTTAATATCACTGCTCGTAGATTCACACGCGTGGAATGAAATATACAAATTACAAAAATAATATATCAGAAATGTTGAAAGTCTAAATAATAAACAGTATAACTAAATCATACATTTTGAATATCAAATTAAGACCACTCGTGATTGAATACACATTAATGATTAAACTCGTGGACGGAACAAGTTCCGCTCACTCGTTTAATCATTATGCGTACTTCGGTTACATGCGGTCTTATTTTGATATTCAAAATCTACGATTAGCTATTCTATATTTAATAATATCTCGATCATGTCACTTTGTGCTGGTTTCAAGATAAACCGATTTATTATCACGCTTGTACCAGTAAAACAACTTTGGTGTGTAAGCTCTACAAATCCTTGTCTCTAAATCACATTTATTAGTTAATAATAAAATAAATGTTTACTATGCACCCGCATATTTGTTATTGAATATTAAATCAAAAATCTTTATCAATATTCCAGATTATTGAAGGGATTCTTTGTAATCAACAGGAGGGATGTTTTGCAATCTTGGGTTTTCAATCGTAAACTCGAACAAATTCATCATATCTATCTCCATTTGGTCCGATACAACATCTCCATATCTCTCATTTTTTATGTTTCTCTGTGAATAAATGGAACACATCTTCAGTAATAACGTCCACCAATAACATTCATAGCAAAGCGCATGGGTGTCATTGGGTCATTAGTTGAGCATTAACTTTTTGCCTATCCCATCCAGATCACCTGTAGTTGCCCACGATATTTAGTGGGGTTAGTGTTGTTCAATCTTTAGTGCTCCGTGTTGTGTATTACATATCATTGTTCTGTTGACTACTGTATTGTCTATTCTATAAGTTATGGCCTCTGATTACCCCTTTGGTATTTTCAAACTTTTCTTAGTTTGGTTCCAGCCATGGTCGGGTCAAAGAACTATTAAATTTGTAAATGTTGCTTATCGGCTATTTGTCCCGTAATTATGATAATATGTTCGACTGTAGTGACATGTATATCCTTGGATTGTTATACCCCCACTCGTAAAGAGGGGGCTATATTGCAACCACTTTGCCCGTCCGTCCGTTTGTCCGTCCGTCCGTTCACTTTCGTAACAGATACCTTATCTTCTCCTGGAAGAAATGATTTTATATTTGATATATGGCTTTGGCATAGTGACTTGTACCGTGTCTTCTCTTACCAGGTTTACCGCTAATCTACTTCCTGCTTACAGTGCGACTTAGAATTTTCCATGTTTGTCGTAATGAAAACTGTCCTAACAGTTAGCTCAACTCCTACTGGAAGAAATAATTTTATATTTGATATATGGCTTTGGTATGGTGACTTGTACCGTGTCTCCCCTTTCCAGAGTTACCGCACATCTACTTCCTGTTGACAGTGCGACTTCGAATTTTTCATGTTTGCCGTAATGAAAACTTTCGTAACAGTTATCTCAGCATCTACTGGAAGAAATGATTTTACATTTGATATATGGCTTTGGCATGGTGATTTATACCGTGTCTCCCAATTAAGCGTGTTTGTCTAATAGAAAAAGACGAACATCATCTCATCGTAATAGAACTTGTTCTCGTCATAGTCATACAATTGTTGACTTGCTTTATCAACAATCACTCATTCTCAATGAAATCAAATACATATAAAATGTACACATAGTGTGAAAATGAAGTCTCGTTGAGTTACGCTCACCTGTGCCACCACACCTGTGTCTAAATGCTTTCTTATCAACTTAGTACCTAGGTACACTACTGGAAACACACCGACTATAATTCCAACAATCCCTGCACATATGGTGTAAGCAATACCTTATAAAAAATAAATCTATTTTATTTGATAGAAACATCAGTTTGGTTATTTGTTTAAATTGTTCTTGTGTTTTATTGCAACAGAAAATGTCACATAACATAATTGGCCTGCATCGCTTAACAATAACGATATATAATAATTTAAGAGAGGTTAAAGGTCAAATGACACACGATCACATTCCACGTTTAATATGCAATAACTAATGTCATGCTTTACAATTATCTTTGTTTAGCAAAATGGCTTCCGATGTTGTACGTTATGACGTGTACATTCACCTTCGATCACGTATATGTCTGTAAGTGATTTCGAATGTTCCTGTTTCTAAAATTTAACGATTGAATTTTAGATCTGTTGAGACCATGTGGTATGTTTTTGTTTTTCTTTTAAACATTGAATCTGAGAAACTACTGTAAAACTAATGTATATCTCCGCTAACTCTATTTTGTCTGGACCCATTACACACATGCAGCAGATTATTTAGAATGGTAGTCTGTCGATCTGTATACATATTGACGATTATCACGTTATTGCATAGTTATTAGATGATAAATAGACCGTTTTAAATGTGACTTGCTTAAGAAAGTTGACCTTTTCTAATTTTCTTTAAACATTTCTAGAATATAAAGAAGAGTGGTATGTCGGGATATATATGCATGATTCACTGTTATTGTCACATTATAGCTATATACATATTGACGTGTTTGATTGTTGTTTCACACAGTTACATATTGACTCTTATCATAGGCAGGAACTGCTCGCCCTTCGTAAGTACATGGATTCACTTTCTGTTCTTGATGAGCTCCGTGTTGCTCATATTTTACATTTTCTGTGTTGTGTTTTGTTTGTTGTCGTTCTGTGTTTTGCGTTGTCAGTGTTACCAATGTCTCTGGATTGTCAATTCACGATTGTTCCTTCAGTTTTCACTCACAATTATTCATTGGCCGTATCATGTGGAAATGGTACCGTTGTTTTTTTCTTTTCTTAAATGGTTCGTGCTTTAAGTCGATATTACATACATGATCGTGGAAGTTAAATAGAGAATTGTTCATGCTCTAAATTAATCCAGCTATAAGTAATACTACCAGAGTCAGAGATACTTTTCTGTCTGTTATTTAACTGATTCAAGTTTTTTACTATAAACAAAAAATGTTACATTACATTACGGATAATCAGAATCCGTATATCGAAGAACAGTTACACAAAAGGACGAACAAAGAACATGTTACAATTGTGACTTTTAAAAAGGGGTGTAGACATTATCAGCCATTATTGTCTTTAATTATTTCATTTTATAACCAGATTCATGTCTGTACTTAAAACTATATTGAGTTATGAGGTATATTCCCGCCTATGATATTTTGGGTTTTCAGCATTATGTGTTAACGTTGGTCTATGACTTTCATCAGTTTCATTTTTTCCTCTCCTACTTCTTTCACCCATGAAAATGACACAATGGTTAAATAAACATGCCCCTAACACTGAAGTATACCTTCGTCAGTAGCAGTTTTTATCTCCGGCGGTTTCGCTTTACTTTTGGTATCATTCTGCTTGCAGTAATAGTTGTCACCTGGTGTTGAAGAACTGGTAAGGTCATATCGTGTGTTGTCGTTTGAAGTTTTGATGGAGAAGTATCAATATCTATAATAAACATGAACTAGTTGATGTTTATATTACATTTTTGAAATTGTTTAGCTTTTACATATACGATTGAAAAACTGAAACGGTGGTTTAATGGTCTGGGTGCTCACCTCGAGTGCTGGTTGGTTCAAACCAAAGACTGTAAAATTGGTATATGCTGCTTGTTCACTTGATACGCAGCACTAAGGAGTGAGAGAAAAGACTGGGAATGTATGTCATAGCCTTGCTAACTATGTAATGTATTTCGTGTAATTGGGTATGAATTTGCTAGTCCCAACTGTCTTACCAGCGTTTTAGAATACATTTCATAATAAAGGGTTTAACATTAGTATTTCGTGTATGGAGAATGCAATGCCCATTTTGATGAGAGACAAATGAGAGCCTAGTGTAGAGAGGATGTCACGATCATTCAATAGGACGTAAACGAATAGGTCATATATGGTGAATGCCACACTCCTTCCATAGGACGTAAATGAATAGGTCATATATGGTGAATGTCACACTCC
The DNA here is from genome assembly GCA_002080005.1 of Gigantidas platifrons. NCBI lineage: Eukaryota > Metazoa > Mollusca > Bivalvia > Mytilida > Modiolidae > Gigantidas > Gigantidas platifrons. The sequence goes on from MJUT01021993.1 coordinate 29,963, forward strand.
TTCTAAGGGTACACAAAAAATGCCTCCGACATGGAAGCTGCATGTGTTGTTATATATATGTTCGCAATGGGAGAATTGAAATCATTTCTTATGTCGTAAATTAATGATCTTATCCGGTCATTAATGTCAATTGATGTAAAGCTCAGTAGAGTAGATGCGTTCAACAAATTATTGAATGAAAAGACGTCATCCATATAGCGGAAATGGAAATTAAGGATCATGTTTCATAGACGCCCTTGCATGAAGTGTGCCTCATACGAATAAAGCAATAAGTCGGCTAGTAGATGAGTGCAATTGGTACCCGTAGACATGCCGACTCTGTTTGGAATATACTTTCACTAAACATAACAAGTGTGTTGTCAATGACAAACTTGGGTACTGATGATATCTAATATAGGAATGAAAGACTTCTTGCATTACGATAGTAAAATATGAAAGTATCCATTGTAGTGAACTAAAAGTATAGGATGTAATGATTGGTTAACGTCGGGTGACACATGTGGATTAGGAAATAGTAATCTTCTGGAGCACCTGAATTCACCCACGGTTTTAAGTGGTGTACGTGGTGCTCGATCTTTAGTTTTTAATGTAATGCTTTGTAGATCACTGTTTATCCTTTTTCTTTCAATCTTTACATTGCAAATGTGAAAATGGCGGCAGGAGCAGGCGGACTACAAACAGCTATCATACTTATTGGCTTTATCATACGTTTTCAGCTAAATATCAACAACAATATTGAAGTGTATGATGTCAGGCCAGAAAACCTTGGCTTTTACGCTTATCAACTGGACATTAATGAGAGCAAATTTTACAACACCATCCAAAAACTTTGTTCGGGTCTACTCGATACATCAAACCAAAATGGCCGACTTGAATAAAAATCATAACAGAAAAGAGAAAAATCGCCCACACATCAACGTATTGTCTTATATTGAGTATTTTACTTAGCGGCGACATACATATCAACCTTGGGCCTGCACTCTATGTCAGAAGTCAGTGAGATCAAATCAGAAGGCCATCCCATGTTATTTCTGCGACAACTGGACTCACTTAAAATGCACTAAAATAACTATCTATGAATATACAAAACTAGGCGAATCCAACGAAACATACTTCTGTAAGACATGCACCGATCGATTGCCAAAATTTACAGACTCTTACTTTGGTGAAACATCGTTCAGATCGACTGATAATGTTTTTAACCTGACCGGAAGTTCATGTTATAGTACTCACGATGAAAACAATGAAACATACGACATTTTCAATGAACTTACTGAACAGAGAAAGAAACATCCAGAAACATTTACCTGTGCGTATTTAAACATCAATAGCATAAGATATTAATTCTGTTCCATCAAACAACTGTTAACAACCAACACAGTTGATATGTTCATCATTGCTGAAACCAAAATTGATAATTCCTTCCCAGACGCACAATTTAAAATTGACAACTATCATTTCTGTAGAGCCGACCGAAACGCACATGGTGGTGGATTGATTGTTTATGTACGATCCGGCTTAGCCTGCGACAGGAAAAACAAGCTTGAATGTAAAACTATTGAATCCATCATGATTGAAATTTTTGTCAAAAAAAGAAAATGTTTAATATCCGGCTTATACAGACGACAGTCAATTAATGATAATAATTTCAATAAAGACTTTATTGATACTTTCGATAAAATTTCCACCTTATATGACAATGTTCTGATTTTGGGTGACATTAACTATGACATGCTCTCTGAACATAAAGGAACACCACTGAAAAATGTATATGATATGTTTGATTTTGTAAACCTTGTTAAAAGTCCTACTTGTTTTACTAAAGGTGCCCCTGTAACTCTTAATTATGTTATATTGGCAAATCGATCAACTCTCTGTCAAAATATCCAAAACTTTAATTGTGGCTTGAGCGACGTTCAAAATATTATATCGGTTCAAATCAAAGGAACAATTCCTAGAATAAATAAAACAGTTTGTAGAATATAGGAGCTTTAAAAACTTTGACCAAGAATTTGTTTAAATGATTTAGAGCAAAAAAACTTAAACTCAATTGTTGACAAGTGTGATAATATAAATTCAGCATATGAGAATTTTGAATCGGAATTGATTTCTGTAATTAATAAACATGCCCAAATGAAAAAAGAAAACACCTGTAGATAAACCAGTCCCATTTATGAATAAAAATATCAAAAGAGCAATCTACAAAAAAACAATGTCATATAATAAGTACAATAGATGTAAAGATAAACAAAATTGGGAAATATACAGAAAACAGAGAAATTTGGTGAACAAAATAAAAAAAAACAATCCATCAGAAATTATTTTATTGAAAGATGTGTAGGTGGTCCTAAAAGTAAACATTTCTGACCTACAATAAAACCCTTTCTAACGAATAAAGGCTCTCATTTTGCTAAAGACATAATTCTGTGTGAAAATGATAATATTATAAATAACCAAACAAAAGTAGCTGAAACATTTAACAATTTCTTCGTAAATGTTGCTAAATATATCGGTTCACAAGACATAAAAACAGATGATAACCATCAAAGTATAAAAGCAATAAAAGTAAATAAAACTGAAACTGACCAATTTATTTTTAATCCCATTAATGAAGAATTTGTTAATAAAGAAATTAATAAAATTGGTATTAAAAAGGCTACAGGAAAAGATGGAATATCTTCTAAAATCTTAAAATTATCTAAATCTGTTGTAGCAAAGCCCATTTCTAAAATTATAAATAAATCCTTTGAAACATAAACATTCCCTGATAAACTTAAAGAACCACAAGTGGTTCCCTTACATAAAACGAATAACACTCTAGATAAAGGCAATTACCGACCAGTCAGTATCCTTGATATGTAAACAGTGTGTTACAGTGGGCCCACATATTAGTAACTGTCAAAATATTTATAAAGGGATTGCCCCAGGGTTCAATACTTGGCCCTATTCTTTTTAAAATATTCTTAAACGATATTTTCTATTTTGTAAAATATAGTGATCTTTATAGCTATGCGGACGACAATACGCTTTCCTACTCTGATCATGATATAAATAAAGTAATCTCTACTTTGGAGGATGACAGTCTGACTTTAATTAATTGGTTTTCCATTAACAAAATGAAGGCTAACCTAGAAAAGGTCCAGGCAATTGCCATAGGTAAACAAACCAAACAATAAAACTTAACCTTTACTCTAGACGGAAATAAAATTGAATCTGAATCTGAAGTTAAACTTTTAGGGGTAACAATAGACTTTCAATTAAATTTCAATGAACATGTGTGAAATATTTGTAAAAAAGCCTCCAGGCAATTAAATTTATTAAAAAGAATTGGTACCCATTTAACAAAATTAGTAAAACTTACAATCTAGTACTCCTTTATCATGTCCAACTTTAACTATTGCCCACTTGTTTGGCACTTTTGTGGAGAAACAAATACCAAAACAAAAAAAAATACAGGAAAGGGCTCTGAGATTTATATAAAATGAATACACCTCTAGTTATGAAGACCTGTTAAGCAAATCTAAACTGTCATCCCTAAAAGTAAGGAGACTTAGAACATTTGCTTTAGAAGTTTTCAAAATTGTTAATAAAAATTGTCCTGTTTATTTATTTGACCTCATAGATATAAAAAAAAATACTTTGTATTCTTTTAGATATCAAAATAAAGCAGCTTTACCACAGGTAAGAACTACAAGTTTTGGTTTGCAATCTTTTCGCTATGCAGGTGCAAAGCTCTGGAATGAGCTGCCTGACCACTTTAGAAAAGACATGTCACTAGACCAGTTTAAATATTTGATTAATACATGGTCAGGCAGCTCATGTCATTTCTTTGCATGCAAGGCTTCAGTTTAATTTCCTTCCCTTAGTATGCTATATATTTTTAGCTTAGTTCATCAATTGTGCTTATTTTTAATTTAGTTCAACTACTGTGCTCTTATGTCTTATAATATGTATATGCTCTGCTTTTAATGCATGTCTAGTTCCACTACTGTGCTCTTATGTCTTATAGTATGTATATGCTCTGCTTTTTATGCATGTCTGTCCTATGCTTGTTTTATTATTTACATGTATGTCGGTTTTAAAAGATCTTCAGAGCTTGTGTTGTATGTTTTTATACTCCCACTTTAAATAAAATTTGTATCTGTATCTGTATCTGTACGTCTTCAATTAACCCCTTTGGTATATTCAAACTTCTTTTAAGACACGTGATAAAACATACCTAAGCAAAGATCAGGTTGATGGAGGGAATACATAACATCTTTGTCCATTAATAGTACTGTCTCGTTTATTGATTACCGCCATCCAGTAATAGATGAGCATACGAACGACAAATCTAAATATCTTCATTTGAAAAGTACAAAAATAATAATTTAGACGTCAGCTAGAAAAAAAAACTGCAAATATTAACCAATCTATTAATAACTATGTTTCCTGTTAATGGTGTATTTATAAAGTTCCTGAACAGCACTATCGCAGTGCATTGTGGTAGTTGGGTTAACATCAGTATAGGGTATTGTCCATCATGCATAACTGTGCAGACCCGTGACAAGGTATCCTCCTTGCAATTTTATTTAATTGAAAAAATGATGATAGTCCAAGAGTGTTTTTCAGTATCCAGAGGACTAGACCGTAAATTGTGCTAAGCGACTTTACTATACGAGTATAACGGTGGGTGCCTTATAAGAAGAAGGAACTATTACTAATAATTGGCGGGCTTCCGGGCTCACCCTTCTGTTTGTGAGGTGGTTCGTGTAATGTGGTTCATCACTTTAGTTGTCCGTGTTGTATTTTTTGTTTGTTCTATGTCTTGTCCCCAACATTGCCTGTGTCCATTGTCCATTTTTGATTGCCCGGTTAGTATAACATCATGCAATAAATAATCCACGTTTTGTATTTGATCTTGATGTTTGAAACAATGATTTTGAAACAAAAGAATAAGAGAAATATATCTCTTTTAAGTGATTCGCAAGGACGGGATTCTTTAGTTTTATGTGTATGTTTTGTAATTGGTTGTTTGTCCTTTTGTGCTTTTTCGTATGGCCATTGTATTGTCTGTTCTCCTTCGTCTTACGGGTATACCATTGGTATCTTCAAACTTTTCAGATACAGAAACAACGCACAACTAGCATCCAGATCAGTCAGATACAAGAACAACAACAGTCCCAAACATCACATGAATCCGTGGTCTTCATCTACAAAAATGTACCTTTATACGCCTGCACATATCTCGACCGATGAATAAAAGTTATAATAATCACATAAACAGCATTAAACATGTAGAGGACCCCAAAATATCCAATCGTTTGGGAGACTACATCAGGTATATCTTCTTTGCTACTCACAATATGCTTCACTTACATGGTTAATGTGTTCACTTTGATGAAAAGGTCCACCGTTAAATTTGTAAAGGCATTTCCAGTTAAATCCATTGAAAAATGTGTTATAGTTACTGGACAAAAATATAAATATTAAATTATATTTGTTCCCTAGAGCATTGATGGAATAACTTTTACTAATTCATACTAATATCAGTATAGCGCATTGATGGTATACTTTTTCCAAACCTCTTACTTAACTTCATGATACATGCGTTTCATTTTAAGCTCGGGTTGTTCGACTGACTTTGATTGAGGTATTGTCTTATCGGTTTCTCTGGACTTATATAGCATTTTGATACCTGGCTGGTATATGATTATTGGTCGATTCTCTACAAATGTTTTGGCAATCGGAAATTTATATAAAAAACAATCTGAAAATATCAATCCATTTGAAAAAAAAATTGCTTGAAATATTATATGAATCAAAGGAGCCACCACCACATATACATTTAGTAGGGCATTATAGGAAAATGTATATTGTTTGTCTTAGGAGGAGCAGGGAAGGAGTGGAGGAGGCTGTATTGAAAAACGGTTTATCTTAGGAAGAGACGGGGGAAGGGACTCCTTTGAGATGTAGGTCGTCGTGGGAGAAGGACGGGAGAAGGCTGTATTGATTTACTGATTGTCTTAGAAGGAGCAGGGATGGTGCTACCTTGAACTATTGGTTATCTTCGGAGAGGTGTGAGATGCAAAGGAGCCTGATTTGAGACACTGCTTGTCTCGAGAGGAGGGGAACAGGATGCATTGATATAGTACATGCCCTGGAAGACGGGCAAAAAAAAAACCTCGGATGTGTGCGAAGATATCATTTCGTAAATTGACATATCAATTGATATGCAAGTCATTTGATTTTTGTGCACAGGATGACCCCACCCCACCCCATTGATACTACCGATATTGTCTTTGTTAAACTTCACAACAAGCGTTCAATCAATGTGTAGGCATCGTGGTGCTCAATCTTTAATTTGCTGTGTATTAATATGTGGATCATTATTTATCTTTTCTTTCTGGAAAATGCAAAGTCTGTCCTTCGATTTACAGCAAACCTGCTAATCCCATTCGTACATTCTAGCTTTTCTTCTATTGCAGATTATAATACTCACAATGTGTCCAATTTATTAATGTTGTCAAAAATACCTCTTGGCAAACTTGTCAGAAAATTATTTCCCAGGTACCTGTCAATAATATACAGAACATTGAAATTATTTATAATGTCTTCTATCTTTAAATAACGAGACGCTTTATATATACAGGTGTTGTGACGGACAATTTAACGTTTCGGAAATGCATATAGGTGTACGGTAAATATAACATTTCAGATATGTTCACGTTTTGACACTAAATGGAATGTTTCAGACAGTTGTATTGAATTAAAATATTACTATTTAAAATATGTTGAATAACAACGGAACTTTTCATACATGTCGTTGTATAAAAGGTAATACATTGTATTGTAGGTACATTGGACATATAACTGAATTTAAGGTAGAGTTATCATATTGATAGCATGCTGTTATATTGTAATATAATGGAGCGTTTAGAATGGGCAGTTGTATTATTTCAAATATCCATTTGCATTATAATCATACATGCAATTGTGTTGACGGTATCCATCAGTAGCAATATTCTAGCATCACTAGCGTATGGATTGTACATTTCACAGCTCATCCGTTATTCTAGAGATTGTGTCCAGTACACTAATTTTCTGAGCAAAGCTCAGTTGCTGACGCAAAATATATGAGGAGAAGGATATATGTTGATCCTAGATTGAAGTCATCGCTGCTAATATTCTACTGTTGTCATCACAATCTGGTTTACCGTTAGGAAATATCTATATCTCAAATGACGATGAATCATTTTCTTTATACGTAGATGTTTTCTTTCCTCTATCATTGCCAGGACTGTTACCGGAATTGACTGTACATATGAGTAACACGTCGAGGATCTTTTAAGAAACATGAAGTGTTTACACTTCGCGAGCACCTTAGTTAACCCCCGGTGTTTGGGTGAGATCCGCCTTCTTCATCTTTGTAGTTTTTTTTTTCTGTTGTTCTAGTATGTGCCTTTACGTTCCGAGTAACGCTTTGTGATGTCCGTTACGATTTCCGCATAACACGATGTTCCTTTCGTCTTTACCGCCAGTTGTTTGTATGAGGGCTCATGTCCTATTTACATTATTTATGTTTGCTTGTGATAGTGGTGTCCACCAAATGTTGTATTGTGTATTTGTTTTGCTTTTCATCGTCTTATGTACCCTATTTTGCAGTTTCTCTGGATTGCCATTTTTGATTGCCCCTTCAGTATTCTCTAACATTTATGCAATTGTATTGGGGGAAATGGAAGAGCTTAGACATGTTTATGACTGCTTAAGAGTAAGTGAGGGCCTATATTTCAACAGGATTTGCGAGAACGTCAGTTGTAGATATACATAAATTCAATGGTTGCTATGATGTAGTAAAGAAGATAAATAATTGATTTAAGCTATAATAGATATGTTCTACCTGATGTTTCTGTTGGGTTTTTATTGGAGCTTCCTGTTAGACATTATTGGTCAGAACAAATGTATTATATCCCATTTTCACAATTGCTATCTTCATCGATATTAAAAGAATTTTCCTTCCGGAGATATAATATGTTATTTAGTATAAGTCAAAATGAGCTCAAAATTTAACTGCAGCTACATGGGAAGGAGTAGTTTAACATATATTCTGGGTTTTCCTGTGAAATATTTCTTTCAGCCGATTTATACAGATTATGCAAATTAGGCATATTTCGATAAAGTATCACATTTAAATCTTCTCCTCTGAAACCGCTGAACCAAATTAAACAAAACCCGGCAGGGATGGTCCCTGGATGGGTCCCTTTCAAAATTGAGTCCGACAGCCCAGCACTCTATTCAAGATGGCTGCTGTTACTAAAAGTAGAACTTTCTGCAATTGGCCATTGCTGCTTTAGTATAAGTCAAAATGAGCTCAAATTTTCACTGCCGCTACATGGGAAGGAGTAGTTTAACATATACTCCATTTTTTTCAGTGAGCCGATATATACCGATTATGCAAATTAGGCATATTTTGAAATAGAAAAAAGGGGGATGCAATTTTAATTGTCCATTCCTGCTTTAGTATAAGTCAAAATGAGCTCAAATTTTAACTGCAGCTACATGGCAAGGAGTAGTTTAACATATATTCCGGGATTTTCTGTGAAATATTTCTTTCAGCAGATTTATACCTATTATGCAAATTAGGCATATTTTGATAAAAGATCACATTTAAATCGTCTCCTCTGAAACCTGGGTGGATCCCAAAATTGTGTCCGACAGTCCCGCCCTCCATTCAAGATGGCTGCTGTTACTAAAAATAGAAATTTCTTCAATTGTCCATTGCTGCTTTTGTATAAGTCAAAACGACCTCTAATCTTAACTGCAGCTACATGGCAAGGAGTAGTTTAACATATATTCTGGGTTTTTCTGTGATATTTTTTCAGCCAGTTTATTCCATTTAGGAATATTATGAGATAAAAATCACATCTAAATCTTTTGCTCAGAAATTTGAGTTGAAATGGTCTTTGAATGGCCCACTTTCAAAATTGTAACACCTTTATTTTCTATTAACTTTAGATGTAAAATTGAAAACCAGGTGAGCGATTACAGGCTCCTGGGAGCCTCTAGTTGTAATTTACAAAGCTGGGCGCGAACCCACGCCGTATTGGTAATAGGCTTGTAAGAGTTGTTAGAACCAGCTACGTAACTCATTGAGCCACACGGGCTAAATTTGATATCTATGAATTAATATATATAAACGTCTGAAAAAGTAGCCAACGTATAGAACATACAGGATGTCGGATCGGAAACAAGTGTTAACGATTCTGTGCAAACAAACAACGATAATAGAAAAACGTCTAAAATGTAGCACAACAACATCAAAAAAGATGTTAAAATATAACAAAAAATAACTATAAGTCTACAAAAAGACTAATTATAATCAAATTGACGGATATTTCGCTTGACCGACAAGCTTCTTCAGCGTCTGTAATCTGATTTGAAAAATGGTCACGTGACCATCAGCTATCGTGACTTTAAAATCATAATCCTGAACTTTATACTTAATATTATTTGAGTATATATGTACACCAATTTATAAAGAATATGAAAACAATGAGAAAATGCAATGATAAAATTTACCAACTAGCTATCGTGACGTAAAGATCAAAATATTGAACTGTGTATCATTAAAAAATATATATGTTGACTAATTTATAAAGAATATGAAAATAATGAGAGAATGCAATGATGAAATTTAACAACTAGATAAGGACCAGGCACTGGTAAAAATTTAAATAACAAGAAAAGATTTAGGCCTTTTTGTTTATGCCCTCCGGATGTAATGTTTGTAACTCGCGGATCCAAAAGCTCTCTCTTTTTTGTCTTTGATTCTCTTTCCAGCTTGGATTGTGGTCAATAATATAAATTTTGGATCTATCAAAGTCATCCAATGAGTGCCCCGGCGACACAAAGTATTGACTCACGGACAAGAGTGTCTTTTTCGTAAGGTAACTTCTGTCTCCATTCATTCTTTTGTTGACTGGTTGGACACTTTCTCCTACGTATTGCGACCCACAGACGTGACAGTCAAGGAGGTTAACCACATTAGCTGTTTTGCAAATGACATTGCAAAAGATCTTATACTCCTTTCCTGTCGTCTTACTATGGAACACTTGTGTGTGTTGCATCTGGGGACAGCACTTGCAACGCTTGTCCCCACATGGTTTACACTGGCCGACCGTCGATGAAGGTCTAGATACCGCAGCTCTGACCAGTGTATCCTTAATGCTTTTAGGTCGCCGGAACGCTACAACGGGTGGTTCAGGGAACAGCTTGGTCAGCGTTTCACTTTTTTCAATTTCTTTCCAATGGTGACAGACGATGCCTGACATTTTCTCTAAAGATGGATGGTAAGTGAGAACAAGGGGAACCCGTTTGCTTATGTTTTTTTTTTGTACTTCAGGAAGTCATTTCTGTTAATTTCACTGGCCTTTGAAAACCCACTATCTATAACTTTGTTCTTATATCCCCGTCTTTTCAAATGATGGCGTAAATCTCCTAGTCTTTGCTTGGTGGTTTCAGCGGTGGAGCATATTCGCTTCATCCTAATGGCTTGGCTGAATGTGATACTCTTAAAACATTGCTTGGGATGGCAGCTACAGGGTGAAAGGTATTGATGTTTGTATATATTATCTATAACACAAATCTATTTTATCAATATTATATAATGGAATTATTGCAGCATCATCATATTCAGGAGCAATAGGAGGAGGAATAGGAGCAGCCTTAATTATTTTGTTAGATGTAGTAGCTGTGGTTATCTTCTACAGGTAATATTGTAAGATGTAGTAGCTGTGGTTATCTTCTATAGGTATTATTGTAAAATGTAGTTGCTGTGGTTATCTTCTACATGTATTATTATAAAATGTAGTAGCCGTGGTTATCTTATACAGGTATTATTATAAGATGTAGTAGCTGTGGTTATCTTCTACAGGTATTATTATAAGATGTAGTAGATGTGGTTATCTTCTACAGGTATTATTATCAAATGTAGTAGGCGTGGTTATCTTCTACAGGTATTATTATAAGATGTAGTAGCTGTGGTTATCTTCTACAGGTATTATTGTAAGATGTAGTAGCTGTGATTATCTTCTTAATGTATTATTGTAAGATGTAGTAGCTGTGGTTATCGTCTACATGTATCATTGTAAGATGTAGTAGCTCTAGTTACCTTCTACATGTAGTATTGCAAGATGTAGTAGCTGTGGTTATCTTCTACAGGTATTATTGTAATATATAGTAGCTGTGGTTATCTTTTACAGGTATTATTTTAAATGTAGTAGCTGTAGTTATCTTTTACATATATTATTGTAGGATGCAGTATCCCTGGTTATCTTCTACAGGTATTATTGTAAGATGTAGTAGCTGTAGTTATCTTTTACAGGTATTATTATAAATGTAGTAGCCTTGGTTATCTTCTACATGTATTATTGTAAGATGTAGTAGCTGTAGTTATCTTTCACAGGTATTATTGTAAGATGTAGTAGCTGGAGTTATCTTTTACAGGTATTATTGGAAGATGTAGTAGCTGTGGCTATTTTCTACAGGTCTTATTGTAATATGTAGCAGCTGATTGTATTTACTACATGTACTTTGTGTATTTTAATACATATAGCTGGAGGTATCTTCTACAGTTATTTGTTAATTGTAGAACCAGTGGTTTTCTTCTACGAGTATGTCTATTAATTGTGGTATCATCTACAGGTATTTTAATTCATTGTAATTTTTGAAGTTTATTTTAAGTCGAAATTCATATATCTAGTGCAGCACAAGTTATGATGAGATGATGAGCTTGTCAAACCGACAATATATACATTTATTACCTTATACAATAATGTTTACGTTTTATTTAGTATTGTACTATTTTCAACTATTTTTCAAATGTTCCTTTTACCATTGATTAAGCGCGTGTAGTCTATTGCCCCGGTCAAACTGTCAATTGTCTATTGCCCGATGAAAACTCGGAATTGTTCGGAAAATGTCCTAAACCGGTTTTCAGACATTTCGGTGATTCAGACATTGTTTACCAGACTCCACACCAAGAGAAGTAGCCTACTCAGTATATAATTATGAAATAATAAGTAAACTGTGATATCGATGACTCGATGAACATTACCTGCCCGTGTATATAATTCCTATATTAAATGGAGCATGAATTTTGGTGGTGGGTTAATGCTACTGTACATACGTTAATTTCTAAAATTAAGATAGTATTTACACAATCCCTCGGGAGTGGCCCTCAGACAGGGAGAAACTACCAGTCAGTAAGCAGTCAGCAAGGACAGGTTTCCAGAAGTTGGGGACCTTGATTTGGCAGAAATTCTTGAAAATAGAGACTCCAAGAATACCAAGAATGTTATGAAAACTGCATTGAATATTGTGAAGGCTTACTGCTCGGAAAAATCTGTAGATTTTCATGAAATGGAACATATGACAGTAGCAAATTTGGTCACGTTTTTGAAGAAATTTTACGTTGAAAATACTGCATTTAGAAAACTTTAAAAATTTTAATAACAAATAAAAAGAAAAAGAATAAAAAATAACTTCTTTTACTGGTATAGAAAATTTTAACTAAAACTAAATGATTTTCAAATTGTTTTTTTGTTGTGTGTCATAATTGTAAAATATTATAATTTGTGACTTTGAAACATTTAATTCAGAATTTCTTCAGACTGTTTCATTCGTTCACAACTGTTTGTTGTTTATCAAGCAATAGATGTTGAAGTAAAGTAAAAGTATAAATCCAGTTTAATTTTGTTTGTCTGCTAAGAAATAATTTTATCAGATAATATAACTGTTATTTCCATTTAATAACTGTATGGTATTCTATACGTAGTCATGCACAACTCATGTTTTACTTTTTTCTTTCTGAATGCATTTATATCTAATGTTTGCATGTCAGAGTTAATTTTTTCAACCGACCAATCAGCGATTATCATATTTTATAAAAACGAGTATACGATAAGAGTTGTTTTCCGATTGATCAATATATTTAACTGTCTTGCACATAACTGGACAGTCAAATATAAGTTAGTATCATCCTTTCCTCGCGCTATATCTATCTGCTGACTCCCTAAGCAAAACTTGTGTCAAAGTTCGTGTGAGCTGAGCAGGACTTATCAACAGTCAGTAGGAGTTATCACCAAATTCTCCCAACATTTAAACGGTAATTCCTGTGAAGATGACAAAAGTAAATAAAATTCATCAACACCATTAGCTAGTTAACATTATTTTTGTTAAAGATATATCAAATTAGGAACTTTCGTGTCAGCAATATCAACAAACATCGTCCTACAAAAATGTACTTTACACAATTCTTGATATCCTCTGCTGAGACGTCATAATTTTTACGTCATAAGGGAAGTCGCGACCTTTGTGTTTTCTAAACAGAAACGGCATTGGTAAACACAAGCCTTAATGAAAATGGGTGACTTTGATGTTCGATATAAAAAAAAACCACATAGAATATCACCATTAAAGGAAAAATTTTATCTTTACATTTATGTAAACCTGTAAAAATGAATGGTATATTTGCAAACTACTTATGAAGTACGCTTTTGGGGAAGCGTATTTTGAATATTTCGAATCTTGTTATTATTCCCGCGAAAATACAAATATAGATGAATCCGTGTTGATGTTTGACTTAATGATGATAAACATGTCAT
>MJUT01021993.1:74611-92862 GCA_002080005.1 Gigantidas platifrons
ACGTATTACTACTTGAAATATGTCAATTTCCTCCTCGTTTAGTTCCTTCTGCTCAATGACGAGGTTTGTTGCTACAAATAGTCCTGATCTTCTACAACCATCCATACAGAAGTAAATCATAAAAAAAAATAAAAATAATAAAATACGCGAGGATATGACAATACTCCATTGTAATCAACATATGGGTTTAAAGTCTATGAAAGATCAAAAACTACTCAAATGTAACAATATCAGAATTTATATCGTTAAAATAAAAATGTGAAGACAACCGCTATATAAGAGCACATAAAATGAGTGATCAATATCAAAATTGTTAGTGACTTTCATAAGGGTCATGAGTTTCTGTAGTCAGGTTTTCTCCACAATAAAGTTGACCATCACGATACACCTATTGTGCATAGTGGTGCTAAAAATTATGATCAATATCAATATGATCACATGTTATCCCACCTATATAAGTGTCTTTATGATTAGTAGAAGAACCCTGCGGAGACTATTAATTCTATACTAAATCCAAGAACCAAACATCTTCACCGAGTCACAAGTCAGGGTGTTCTTGCTCCAACAGTTAGTATGTAAGCATGTCTTGGCCTGCTCATTTTACGCTGACATCACTATAATCAGCACAAATTATGTACTTACATTAATTGTCTTTGCCAATGTTAATTATGTGTCCACGTAAAAGAATATAATACTTCATAAGTTGCATTGTTGTTTTACATAAATTGGGGCTCATTATTCTAATTGACAAAATACCTGCAGACAACGACTATTGATTTCTGTGTTTCCATGACATCGTTTGCAATCACCCCATCGAAATCTGCCACAACACTTTCTTCCGATGATGGTCTCACTTTATCAAATGACCATATAGTTATATTTCTGGCATTGATATGTGCCTGGAAAATATAGTTGATGCTCTGTTTATATGAATGTTATTCATATAAAACATATATATCTCGGAACTTCCTTACTGACCTATATTTATCCATTACGGATTTTGATAAACCATGCAAACATATGAAGGGTGACAGCTACAGCACAATAAAACATATATCGGAATATCTGCGCATATTGTGCTGTGCATTTGTTTTGTTTTTTCTTCGTCTTGTGTGCCTTATGTTGCCAGTTTCTCTGGATTGTTCATTTTTTGATTGATAAGTATCTTTGTACATTGTGCTTCAGACTGACAACAACTTTATCCGTTTCATGTGATGACGATTTCCTTGTAATAATGAAATTGGCAAAGTACTTTTCCACTCCTTGTTTCACAAGTAGAAATGACACGTTCTACAACTACACACTTGTATTATATGGTATCTGTATCATACATATGACATGGACATGAGCAAATCTAATTTGAAAATCTACACAGGAAAGCACCAAGGGAAGTAATTTATTCACGTGGTCTACATTTCAAAGCTAAGACTATGTACACTTGAACACTAAAGAGAGTGCTACACAGTACATGCATTTATTATATAGAATATAATTTCGACTTCAAGGCGGTAAATATCACCATTGTCATTTCGATGATCGGGTAAAAATATTGCATGCAAAATGACCCTCCGAAATATAAATGCTTCAATTTTCGGAATATGATTGATTGATTGATTGATTTTTGGTGTTTAACGCCACTTTCAACAATATTTCAGCTGTATCATAGCGATCAGTTTTAGTGGTGGAAGAAGCCGGAGTACCCGGAGAGAACCACCGATCATGGGCAAGCAACTGGTAAAATTTATCACTTGTGGAATATGAAATATTCTATGAGTTAGCTATAACCACTACGCGAGGATTCACACTATGTACACGACATTGTCCAATCATATATTCACTATATGGGACGTGGTTGTAAATTTACATGACACAATTTCCAATGTTACAATTAGAAACCAAAAGAGCGCTTTAATATTGCTTTTGCTATATCAATATCATATCAAGAGGACAACACTCAGTTGTATCAGGAACGAATTTGGATTCGAACAGTATGAATTCATCAAACTTAAATTATTGTTTGACATTCATACATGTGCACCATGCAAAACAACATACATATTTTGTATTTGCAATTTATTGATTTTAAGACTATTAAATCTAGTTACAACACAAAAGTCAATATACAATGAAAATGGAGGACAACACCCAAAAATAACCAAGAAATGAAAACAAATGCTTCTTATGGATTTCATTCAGTCAAAGGAATTTGTTCGAAAGAAACTTTTCCTGTCTGAATAATGCCATACATATATGTATTGCCTTAAACTAAACTTCAGTACATAATGGGGTTGACGCCTTTAAGCTTTGTGATCGTCAGTTCATGGGTGACATTTTGTTTATAATTTTCTAATGTCTCATACTTTGTGGAAGGAGGTGTTGGAATCATTTTAGTCAATACGTTGTATTTCAAAGAATACATATCTGAATGACAATATATTTGTTATTAGATGACTGTCTTTAATGCCACATTATTTCTGAATGTCAGTTATTTCACCATTACGAGCTACAAATTCTTTCTAATATGCACTCTGTACACAACTGTAAATCGTAAGGTGTTTTGTCTAGAACTTTTATTGGTATCAATGTGTAAAGCGCTTGTGTGGTTCTGTAACGTTAACTACATATTTGACATGTCTAGAACTTCTATAGGTATCAATGTTTAAAGCACGTGTAAGGTTCTGTTTAGTTAGCTGCATATGTGGTTTGTCTAGAAATTCTACAGGTATCAATGTTTAAAGCACGTGTATGTTTCTGTTTAGTTAACTACATATGTGATATGTCTAGAACTTCTATAGGTATCAATGTGTAAAGCATGTGTATTGTTCTGTAACGTTATCTACATATGTGGTTTGTCTAGAACTTCTATAGGTATCAATGTTTAAAGCATGTGTATGGTTCTGGTTAGTTAACTACATATGTGGTTTGTCTAGAACGTCTATACGTATCAATGTTTAAAGCACGTGTATTGTTCTGTAATGTTAACTACATATGTGATATGTCTAGAACTTCTATGGGTATCAATGTTTAAAGCACGTGTCTGGTTCTGTTTTGTTAACTACATATGTGGTTTGCGTTGTATTTTATATTATATTGCATTGGATGATACAATGCAGCTATATTTTGAAGTTTACAATTTTTCAAAAATTACAAACTAATCCAGGTATTGTGTAACACATTATACGGATCGATCCAGTTATTGTGTAACATATTACACATATCGATCCAGGTATTGTGTAACATATTATACATATCGATCCAGGTATTGTGTAGCATATTTTACGGATAGATCCAGACTTCACGGTTGGTAATTTTCAAGTAGTACGTTCGTACTCATACTCCACAATATGCCAATGATAGCAAACTAATTATTTCATACTGTTTTCTGGATTGCTGGATTGTTTTTTTGTTGTTGTTATTGTTTTGTCTTTGTCATTTGCGAATACAAACTCTATGGTCGGAAAAACCATGTATGTTTTTCTACCGTTCTTGCAGTGCCTTGNATTGATGTTTTCTACAGCATTCAATCTTCAAACTACCATATCTCAATTTTGTAACATTCTTCACCTCTACAGCATAAACTTTGCTTGTTTTTTTCCTATTATGGATGGTCACATTTTTGTCAGTGGTTTTTTATTAGAAGTTAAAATTATCAATCTTGACAATTTTCTTACTTCAAATTCTTCTTCTAATATATTTTCCGTGTTATTGATTAGACGACGTTGGATTTTGGTTTTGTGACAAAAAAGATACATCCATGATGCCATGCATCATAATTCACCATCCCCACCCATCATGGAGTGCCAACAGGGGCGATACTTGACTTCTAATGATCTCCATCAGAAATTCCATGGATGGTATACTCGAACAGAAGAATTTCTCTATTAACGCAAACTTTGTATCAGGGCGAGTTCCCCCAAAACAACCTTTCAAAATACCAACTAATCGATTGAACCATTAGCCACCGCCTTCTGGAGCGATCACTTCTCTTGACTATTTGGAAACATCAGTGCTACCTTTTCTATTTTCGCCCGTAGCCACTACAAGATCCCATACAAATCCTTGGAGCCAGCCATGATGGTCCACCATCTCTTCCATTCCACAACGGAGTGCCACCATGGTGACACCTGAATTCCGAGGATCTCCGTCAGAACACATTATAATCCCACTCGAACAGTGTTAACGGGATCAGGTAAAGGGCTTGACGTGACCAGCCGATTGATCGCATCGGGTCCATTCGACCTCCCGTTTAGGTGAAGATGTGTGTTTCAACCACCAGGATCCCGTCCTCCACCATCACGGGTCGCAACACAGGGCAAGCGTTTCGCCTCATTTAGACAAGCAAGAGGGTGATTTGTGCCTATTCGTAGTACCAAGGACCCACACGGAGCTGGGGGTAAACATATATTTCTATTAAATACATTATTTTTTTTATATCTAAGTGATCTATTTTGAAGGCAAGAAACAAAGTTAAATATGACAAAATTCATATCAATCAAGCTGTACTATATGGAAACATACTTTAAAATCTGAACTAAAAATGTAATGAAACAATAGATCAAACCAAAATCTTGACAATTATATTCTTGATTAGTGAGTGAGTGAGTGATTGTTGTTTAGCGCCAACTCTGCAATTTGTCAGCTATATCAAGGCCTGAACAAGTTAATTTTCAATGAGATAATGATGATGTCCGCTTTGTTCTAGACCAACACGGTGGGTTGGATTTTTATAGTGCTAGCTCACTGAAACAACAGGTGGACTATAATTGCTATCTTACTATCCCTAGGTAAGATATATATTGTGCTTACCTGGGCGTTTAAGGTGTTTTGTTAACAGGCGAGTAAACCAATATAGCATTATTTTTTTTTTTTTTTAAATCGCACGTTAATGTTCAGGATTATATTGTTCTTTATAGTAACGCTGTTCGCCCGGTTGTGTGGGTTGGTATTTCATTCACATGTGGAAAGCCCTTGTATGACCACATGATTTCAATAAAAAAGGAGCCCATAAAACTAGCTTAGCCCGGTCATTTTTATGAAAGTCCATGAATAAAGCTAGTAAAGTGAGAGGTCATTTTAGAGGCATCGATGTGTTCTCTTTCTATGATTTTTATATTTGATTTTTGGATTCCTCTGACATTGTGCTTTTTTATTTTTTTATTTTATTCAGGTATGATGTTCTGTTCATTAACATATCAAACTGTGCAAACTGTATTTCATATTTCATTGATATATCACAACAAATTGAGATTACCAAAGACAGCTTACTCTGCCTCATTTCTTGACATTGTACTCATACTTGAAAACAATAGTCATATTTCTACCAGACTCTACAGTAAAGGAGACAACTTCCATTTTGGAATTATAAACTTTCAACACCTTGATAGTAATATACAAGTCTCTCTTTCGTATGGATTAGTTATTTTACAACTTATAGATACGATTGAGCTTGCACTTTGTATTCAGACTTTTCATAACGTCAGCGTATTTAGAGTATTATGTTATTAAGTCGAGGATTTTTTAAACAATCGTCTCATCTTTCAAAACGTTTTTCGGAAAATATCAACACTTTGCTTAGTAGTAATTTGTCAATTGGTTACAGGCGACGAAAAATAGTATGGGAAATTACTTTTTGGCTCAAAGTTGTCTAATGTTTTCCTAGTATGTCTTTCCATGGCAATCTATACTGTCTTAAACTGAAATGATATTTGATACCATTGTCTGTCTTTACATACTTAAACAATATATATGGGAAAATATTGAGTAATTTGGAGTTGTTTCAATAAAATGTATTTATATTTCTGAAAGATAAACAACCCATTCTCATTAATATTGTTATTTAATAATATGGGATTCATATCGGGTTCAATTAATAAATGCCCTCTATCTTTATTTGTCACACAGTACTTGTATGTTTGATTATAGTTTAAAAGGTTGTTTTATTTTGCTGAGGAATTTGAATATTTTGCGAAAATTGTTCTTAAACTAGATAAATTATACATACACATGTATTATAAGCTATAGAATGGAATAAAATAAGAGGAATACTTACAACCAACCAAGGTTCGTCAAGTTGTTGAACGTGTCAGATTTGATTGACGTGATTTTATTGTAGTACAAAGAACTGCAAAATAGAAACAAAATACATCAATACTAAAAACTTTGATACTATATGTAGTTATATTTCGACGGAATATATTGAACAAAGTACCATACGTATGTAGTAAGTCTTTGAACGTTCTGGATTTGATTGATAAAATGAAAAACTAAATATACCTCACCCTCAGAACAGCTGATATATCTGATATTAAAAACGTAGACACTGGGGCAAAGTCATTATCTCTAACACAAATGTACACGAACTCTAATTTTATTTTGATTGTGTTAGAATTGGGTACACAAACACACACATATTAAAATTATTTTCATCCAACATCATACATGGATTATAAATAAAACTTAAATTTGAGCTATCATGGTAAATCCGGAATCGTAAGAAGTAGGTGCGTGGTTTCTAATCAAGGAACTGTCCATTTCAAAGAACTTTGAGAATCCCACTTACTACAATACTATTAATAACAAAGAAGAACTTTAGGCAAATCACAAGATATTCATGTCATGAAGACTTTTCTACTTTATATTGAATACCAAAACTTCATAAAAACCCAAAATGCGAACGGCATAGTGCACGTGCATCTACTTTTTCAACAAAGGAATGAATTATAAATATGGGAAGACTACAATCATACTGTGACAAAGTCTATTCATATAGTAACTTCAATCAAGTGTGGATACTGCAATACCGTGAAGTCCTTCTGGGGAATCTTAATTATTGTTTTTATTGTCATCTGTCCAAAAAATTCACTTCTACAGTTTACATACCATTCCTCTTGGAAATGCATAAACGCGTTTAAACAAATCATTTACAATGCAATTAAAAGGTAAGCAACGTTACAAGTTTATAATGTTCGGTCACGAATTGATTTGTTTTATTGTGTCAACAAACAGACTGCGGTACACATAAAAGGGAGTCATCACTACGTTATAGTTCCTTGTCAATTGAATATCGGAACTACGCTATTGGGGAACTTGTTATATATAAAAGCATAACATTTTAAGGTTTGTACTTTTGTATAAATCATACTATTTGCTACTCACATATAGGACAACTTTGATAGATTGTTGAAAGCGTTGTCCTCTATCACTGATATGGCATTGTTGCTAAACCACCTATAAATAGTCAACAAAGGTCTTATGTTTATACTTTATTAAGTCTGTAGCTTTCTGTTCTGTCTTAAACAATACTAATAACACAATATTTGCATAATTTTGAGTTGCTTCAATAAAATGTATTTATATTATTGTTAGACAAAATCAACCTCTTCTAAATAATGTAGCTATTTACAAATATGGGTTTCAAATCCGGTTCAATTTATAAATGCCATCAATCTTTACCTGTTACACTGTACTTGTATGTTTGATTAGAACTAAAAAAGTTATTTTATATTGTAGTGGAATGTGAATATTTTCCGAAAATTTTTCTTAAGCAAGATAAGATATACATATAGGCAACTGGATAATGTATGCCTATAGATGCATTGTAAGTTATAAAATTGATTAAGACAAGAGGAATGTTTACAAATCATTAAGATTTATTATATTGCTGAACGTGTCTGTTTCAATGGATGTACTTTTATTGTAGTAAAAAAATGGAATTATGCTAAGTATACGAACTCCACCAGAACAACTGCTATATATAATGGTAAAATCGTAAACACAGGGGCAAAGTCGTTTTCTCTAACACATATGTATGTACATGAACTCTAATTTGATTTTGATTGTGTGAGAATTGGCTGTACAAACACATACAAAATAATTGTCATCCAGCAACATAAATTGATTATCAATACATTTTAAATTTACGCATCATCGGGCATAGTCAACAGTGGGTGATTTGAGTTATAATTTAAAAACTTTTCATTACACAATACTCTGGAAATCCAACTTACTAAAATGCTAGATATGATAAAGAGGACATTTTTTTCTAATCACAAGTCATTCATGACATCCATGAATATTCCGATTAAAAAGGAATATGATGACTTATCTACTTTAAAATTGATAACACAATGTCACATCAAACAATATAGAGAAAGGTATATTACAGGTTCTTCTATTTGTTCAACAAGAGAACTGTCTATAACTATTACAACCATTTTGTCTGCAGTCAAAGGACTACAATCATACTTTCACAAAGTCTATTGATATTATAGCTTCAATCAAATGTAGATACTGAAATACTGAAAAAACCTTCTGGATAATTTCAATTCTCGTTCTTTATCGAATATTTG
Organism: Gigantidas platifrons; assembly: GCA_002080005.1. Classification (NCBI taxonomy): domain Eukaryota; kingdom Metazoa; phylum Mollusca; class Bivalvia; order Mytilida; family Modiolidae; genus Gigantidas; species Gigantidas platifrons. The sequence goes on from MJUT01021993.1 coordinate 82,960, forward strand.
ACCTACCCAAACATTTGACTTCTCTATTCCTTACAGACATTTCCTCTTGAACGATAAAAGATAGCATTTACAACGCATTTATCTTTACAATGGTCAGCAGCTTATTTCGGTAATGTTTACAGTTTTTTGTCACAAATTAATTTATTATATATTGTTAAGCACGAAGAAAAGGAAAAAGGTAGAGTTCCGTGTCGATGACATTTCTGTCGAATTTGGAGGGCACAGTTTTCAACAAATCAGGGACACATATGATAACAATGTGCCCTCACTATTACCGATATGAAACTTTACTCATATGATGCAATGTTTATACAATTATTTATCACAGATAAACAAAAGTTACATAAGCTTAAGCGTTTAATTCCACATGGAGGGTTGATCCTTTGTCCATCTGGAAACTCGATTTCATTGATTAACTCCAAAGTATTTGAGCTAAAAGAAACAAACGAGACAACTTTCTGTCTCATTTCTTGACATTCGTATCATATTTGACCACAGTAATCAGGTTTCTTCCAGATTCTATAATAAAGGAGACAATTTTAGAATAAAATGAATTTGGAACACCAGCCACTCATTGGTTTTCTTTACATACGTTTGAAGCATTTTTTATTTAACAATAGAATGTATTGATTGATTGATTGATCGACTGATTGACTCTTGTTTAACGCCAACGTTACCAATATGTCAGCTATATCGTGACGTGAACACATTTTCTCTATTATTAAATTATTATGCTTAGACACCTACAAGAACCTTAGAAATAAACCACAAAACATACTTGTCTATAAAACAAACGGATTATATGTACAACTAAAATAAACGTTAAAAAGATAAAACCATATATTTAGAGCGTATATTATTTAACTATATTTTTGTATATAAATCAATTCTTTTAAATATTTCAAAATCGTGTGACCGTCGCCTGCGACATTCGTGAATAAATCATATAATTTGTTTACATTATTGAATGTCTGCTGAACATCGGCAACGTCTACGCAGTCTATCAAAACATGCTAAGCGAACAATTGGAATTAAATCGGAATACATTCCGGTCGTTCTTCATTGTTTAACAAATAACTATGAGTAAGTCTGCCATGACCTATTCCAACCTGGTTAATACTATAGTGAATGTATTTCGTGCACTTTGTTATGAATTTGCTTATCCCAACTATCTTGCCATCGGTTTAAAATATATTTCATAATAAATCGTTTCAAGTCAGTATGAGGAATATAACAATTGGATACAGGATCATCCAATTCGTTCTTGGCTTCCTGGTCAACGACTGTTCCCATGGATACCTATATAACAAGGGATCCATGTGACAATTACATGTTTAACCATAGCAGCAAGGCTTTTATAAATTCCAACTATTTTTAAAGTAAGAGGGTTTTGAGTTTTACAGCTCTCAATTGATAACAGGCAAGAAAGTGAATCTGATCAGAACTTGAATTTACTTTTATCAGAAGAAGCAACGAACTTCAGAGCAAGAAGTATTGCATTATCTTCTGCAATGACGATCGAACTGGCAGATGGTAATCGAACAATATTGACCTGCTGTCCGAAGACATCTGCCGATGCTATTATATCGCCATTCTTTGAACCATCAGTATATATTGCAGAGTATTCATATGTTACATTGCTAATTTAAGCATAATGTTACTGAATTCGAAAAGTGTTTGTTACAGATTATTCATATTTTGTATGTTCAAAATTAAAGAGATAAGGTTGGGGTTTAACCATGGAGGGTTTTCAGGAATTAAAATAGGTGCTATGTCATCCAAATTTATATAAGATTAGCAAAGCGTGATTTTAATTGTAAATGTGTTCATATGAATTATTAAAAACACAGTCGTACGTAGGATTTGAAGGATAAGCCCTCAATTTGATTGCATACTGCATACCTAGTTTGATACGTCTGATTTCAAGGGAAGTATCGCTTGCTTCAACATACAAACTCTCAACTGGAGACGTTCCGAATGCTCCAAGTGAGAGTCATAATCCTTGATGATAGACTGTATCAATCAACTTGATATACGATGGACGGGTGGAACCGTAAACGATACATCCGTAATACAATTTTGATCGAATCCATGATCTATATAAATTTAATAAAGCCGTGTTACCCAGTCGGTACTGGACACAAAAGGTAAAACATCAAGTGCTTTAAGGCACTTATTTTTAAGCATTTAATATGAGGTAGAACGGTAAGTTTATCTCTCAAAATGGAGACTTAAATATTTATTTCTGGAACAATTTGTATAAGGGAATTGCATAATTTTACCTCCGGGTCCGGATGGAGTCCTCTTGTCTTGGAAAAGTGCATACCAACAGTTTTAAGCTGGATACTTTAAATCAATTCTCCATTGCCCTCTTTTCTATCTTATTTAGACATAGTTGTAATCGTCTGTCGATGATGTTCATATTTTTACTCCGATAACATATCAGGAATTCCTTTACATCAAGAGAACCCTCAATGTTATCATTTGAATCTCTAGTAAGACTGTTTATCGTAATACTAAACAATGTAACAGAGAGTATGCTTCCCTGGGAATTTCCCAACTCTTATTCCTGAATGTCAAAATAAGTTGAATTAACTCTGACATTAAATTCTTTATCAGATAGAAATTTCGAAATATAAGTATGTAGCTTACCTTTCAATTACATATTAAAGAGGTCTCTTACAATGCCATATTTACCATGTTGTGCCATATGCCTTTCAAGGTCTAAAAAGATAGACACTCCATCTTCCCTTTTGGCAAAAGCATTTCGGATAAAAGATTCAAAACGGACAGGGACCTTCCTTATTTTCTCATGTTGAGGACCTCGTAACCGAATCCTTTTTTAAGGTTTATTGTCACTTTTTGCTGGATTGAAATTGAAGGTTTAAAATATTCTTTGAGTGCTGGCTTCTTGAGACTAATTTGATTTTTTTGGGGGGTAGAGTAATGATTTTTTTTTCAGTTAGTTGGGTTGGCTTGTCCGTGTCTTCAATCCAGGTGAGCATTGTTTGCGCTTCAACTGAGCTGAAAACACGCCTGGTGACACTGACGTGTGATTTCTGCATATCTGAATCATTCGTTGCAGCGACGAATCTGTGTGCTTTAGAGTATATTATATTTTTCTCGGATTTTAATTTTGGTATTTCTTTTTCAGTTTTAAATAAATGTCAGTCCTTGAAGGTAGATGTGAGGCCGACCACAATTACAACACAGATTGTTGTTGCAATCGCAGCCTTCATGATCTTCCCCATCTCTCTTAAATCAGTTCAGTTTCCCTTTGCATTAGCCTTTACCATGTCCGATTTTTTTATACCGAAAACATGGTATTGGATTCGGGACATATGGACTTACTTTGACATTGTAAAGGCCCATGCGAATGGATCTGCGAATAGTTGGAAAATCAAATGTGAGGTGAAAAGTGTTTAATTTTTTAAGTTTTTGTCCATTTCGTTTTGATATAAAGCGTTTAAAACGTATAACACACTGAGGTGCTAGTTCTTCGCAGATTTCTTCATCAGTTAGTTCATGTAAATCATCGTCTCTGTAACGAATGATTCTACAACTTATGTTCAGAGTTCTATGGGGAGATGAGGATATTGTAACGAATAGGGTGTAAGGCATAGGAGATAATATTGTTTGTATGTATGCATATATGACACTTTTATTTATTCTTGTTACTCTGGCACATTTTCACTTTGTTCTTGTTGTTGTTGATACCGTGACGTATTCCGATACCTTGAGTAACTGTCACGACTGTGATATTATTGAATGAACAACATTCTTGTTTCAGGTATCGTGATCGCGATTATTTATTGTATGTAAATTGTTATTATTTTATATGAGAAATATGTAGTTACATTTATAGGACAGAGTTCGTTCTCATTGTTTGGCCAAAAGGGAGGCCTACGACAACTTCCCAATGTTTTGTTCTCCTTATAAACCCTGTGTCACATTTTCTTACCTATTTCATTCATTCACGCTAGGTTTATATATTGTACTTGTGCTTGTTTTCTATAAGGGTAAGCTTTATTAAGCCCGTTTTCCCTTTCATCTTGACATGACAAACTATGTTTATGCTTTCCGCCATGTATCCTGTGTGTAATTAACAGTGCGCATGTGTGTTACCTCACACTTTATGTGGCCCGGTTTGCGGACCTGATAACGGTTATGATTACCGTGGGAACTTCCGTAAGAACCAACCAATCAACGACGACGATTCACGCCACAGCCGAAAGTGTGGAGTCTGCGTATATTTAAAAGGGCATCGTCTACACTCCACAGCAGGTACTATCATAGACAAAGCAGAGACCTATAAAACCAGGAAACTACACCATATACTCAGAACAACAAGTGTATACGAAAAGAAACGTTGTTAAATCCGTACCCAGGATATTTGTACATTACCAGTACGTTTTCACTTTATTTACACATACTTCGACTTGACCTAGATGTTTTACTACGATTTTACTACGACTTTACGACGACCGACAATTACATAGGGGGGACCTCATATTCATTATTATTGCTCTCGGGGAAGTTATATTATTGTTGTACTTGAATATATTATTACATTTGAACATAATAAATTGCTTTTTTAAGAACCTATATAATTTTTGTCCTAATAAACATGCATTCTTTGGATAAAACAGGTGCCTTAGATCAACCATGCTACTAATGGTGTAAACTGCTACCAAGTTAGATGGAGTTTGATAACCAAACATCAAACACCGTACACCGGGCTCCCTAGGTTCAACACTATTTCAATATTATTGATATGTCTTAAGAGAGAATACATCTAAAAACTGTTGTTTTCTAAATGTCTCAATCAACAAAGCGCCAGATCTGAATTTTGTGACATTTTTTTATCACTCCAGCACAACTTTTTATACATTTTCCAATGATAAATGGTGACAGTTTTGCTAAAGGTACAAAAACATTAAATCGTGACCAATTATCTAAATCATCTTCAAATTCTACTTTTCTTTTGATGATGTTTGTGAGCAAATAGATTATCCATGGTACCATGTATGATAGTGCACCATCTTTTTCCCCACCAATCATGGAGTGCCAACACGGGCGATATTTGAATTTTGTGTATCTCCGTCATAAAGTACCAGCAATTCCAATGATGGTATACTCGAACAGGATAATTTTTTAATGAAGGCATGATTCGTACATCGTCTAACCAATTGTTAGAAATATGAACTACTCGATTGGCCAATTAGCCACCGCCTTCCTTAACAAGCCCATTGTCTAATATGAAAACATCATTCGTCAAATTAGAATAATAAAAAAGTACAAATAGTGCTCAGTCAAGTAAAGGGCTTGATATGACCTGCCGATTAATCGAGTCGTGTTCATTCTAACCCCTCTAGGTGAAGTAACAACAAAAGAGGTGTGAATCAACCACCATGATCCCGTCCTCCACCATCACGGGCCGGAAGACACGGCAAGCGCGTGCGTCGCCTCATTTAGTCTGCCTTCTACGACAACCACGAGGGTGCTGTGGGGCTGTTCGTAGTATGGACCCACACAAGGCTAAAATGTATTGACATAATGTGGTTATGCATTTGTAAAAATCATACTAAGTGATACTCACAGATCATGTAAGCTTGGTAGATTGTTGAAAGTGTTCTCCTCTATCACTGATATGTTATTGTTGTCTAACACTCTATAAATAGCCAACACATGTCTATAATTTATTTAATATGTGGCTTTACATACATATAGCAACTTATTGCGTAATTTTGAGTTGTGTCAACAAAATGAATTCATAGTCTTGTTAAGAATATATAGACAACGATTCTAATTAATGTCGCTATTTACAAAGGTATGTTCAAATCGGGTTCAATAAGTAAATGCCTCCAATCTTTACCTATTACATTGTATTTGTATGTTTGATTAGAATTATAAAAGTAACTTTATGTTGTTGTGGATTTTGAATATTTTGTGCAAATTGTTCTTAAGCTAGCTTTTTCTGCCTCATTTGTTGACAACTTAGTCCAATTTCTACCCGACTCTATAATAAAGGAGACAACTTCAATTTTAAATTAATAATGTTTTAACACATTGCTGATAGTAATATAATAGACACTCTTTCATGAAGTTTATATTTCGCAACATAAACGCTACATTCGAGTTTGCACTTTGTATTCAGCCCTTTTACAATGTCACCGTATTTTGAGTTTTACAAGGATTTTTAAAAGATTTTTAAAGAATGTTTCATCTTATCTTTCAAAACGTTTTCGGAAGAAATCACCATCTAGTCTTCTGATAGCACATAGTCGGTCTTTCCTTTTGAAATGAAAAATGCTTCAAACAGATGGGAAGTGAGTGAATGAGTGATTGTTGTTTCGCACCAAAACTGTTATTTGTTAGCTTTATAATGGCGAGAACAAGTAATTTTTTTCAGTGAGATGAAGATGAGGTCCGCTTTGTACAAAAACAAACACGCTGCGTTTAATTTTTAAAGTGCTAGCTCACTAAAATAACAGTTCGCGGGTAAACATGTCGCTCCACTCGGACACATTATTCTGATTCCGAGCCAACAAGTCCTTCCTCTTTCACCTTTATGCTACGTGCTTAGAGAAGCAACACATACCAATTCAGATGTTGTAAGTTTGGAAGATGATGTATGTTTATACTTTTTTGAATTTGTAGTTTTCTGTTGTCTTAAACATTACATATAGCAGACGATTGCATAATTTTGAGCTGTTTTAATACAAAGAATTTATATTCTTGTTAAGAAAAAATAAACAACCCATACTAATTAATGTAACTATTTACAAACATGGGTTTGAAATCGGGTTTAATTAACGAATGACCTCAATCTTTAACTGTTACACCGTACTTGTATGTTTGATTTGAATTTAAATAGAATTATTTTATTTTATTGTGGAATTTGAATAATTTGCGTCAATTGTACTCAAAGTATATTAATAGAAGAAATGAAACTGCAGATACAAAGTTATATAGCTTTTTTTTTATCACCGGGTAATTGTTTTTTTTAATTAAACATGAATTTGTTGAGATTATAAGATTATAGATCCCCAAAAGAAATAGCTATGGTTACTAATCATATGGGGGCGGTAAATGTCCCATCTGACATTCATAAATATTTAATTAAAGAATTACAAAAGAGCGCTATAGCTGGACCCTTCCATGTCAACCCGTTTTCCCATGGAATTGTTTTATCACCACTAAATTCAGTTCCGAAGAGAGAGTCTACGGATCATCGTATAATCTTGGATTTAAGTTCAGAAGGTGGCTCAGGGGTCAATTCGTTTGTTTCTAAAGACGAATATTTAGGTCAAGAAGTCAATTTGACATGTCCAAGGATTGACAATTTTGTAGATTTAATCAAAAAGAAAGGAAAGGGTTGTTTTTTTTTATTCAAAAGATATTTATCAAGAGCTTACAAACAGGTACCTATCGATTTGAGAGATATAGCTTGTGTAGGATATGTATGAAAAGGGAACATGTATTTTGATCTCATGTTATCAATGGGACTTAGAAGTTCAGATCATATTGGCCAAGGGCTCACAGATTCCTTAGCATATATGTATAGGAATCTAGGATTTGAAATTGTCAATTATCTTGACGATTTTGCCGGAGTTGAAATTAAACAATACGTAAACAAGGCTTTTATTTTAAATTAAAATCATTGCTAATCGCCTGTGGAATAGAAGAATCTGAACATAAAGCATGTGCACCTTCTACTAGGATGGAATTCTTAGGAATTGTTTGTGACTCGGCAATGCTAACGTTAGAAATTGCTGATAATAGAATGTTAGATATCAAACATTTGATAAGAGAATGGAACGAAAAAACAAAAGCTACAAATAGAGAAATACAATCTTTGGTTGGTAAACTGAATTTTATTGGTTGTTGTGTTAAACCTAGGAGAATTTTTATCTCTAGAATTTTAAATTTGCTACGGGATATTTATAATGAGAAGGGCACAGTGTTGATTCCTAAAATTATTTAAAAAAAAAGAAAAAAAAAATGATTCAGAGTGGTGGGACAATTTTTTAGTAACATATAATGAAATAGCTATGATGATTTTCGAGGAATGGTCGAAACCTGACGCAGTTTTTTCAAGCGATGCTTTCCCTACAGGATGTGGCGATATATTCGAAAGTAACTCTTTTAATTCAGAATTCCCAGAGTTTGTCATAAACATGGACTTACATATTAATATCTTGGAAATGATGTCGGTTATAGTCCGTGTTTAGTTGTGGGAACAATATTTTAAAGGAAAGAAACTTATGATCAAGTGTGACAATCAGGTAACTGTGACGGTGATTAAAACAGGGAAGTCCAGAAATCAGTCTTTACAAAGTTGCTTGATAGGACTGTTATTTGTGGCTGCCCGACACGAATTCGAAATTAAAGTGGTGCATATTTTAGGAGAAGAAAACCGGACAGAAAAATTTACTTTCAAGATGGCATTTAAGTGAATTTTATGCAAGCACATTTTACAAAGAATTTCAACGTAAATATCGTTTATTAGAACTTGGAGTCCCTAGTTGTCTCTTTCAGTTTTATCATGACTGGTAGCAACTTTTATATCATTTTGTCAATTTCGCAGAACTTGAGATTAAAACGTTAGAACAGAGGGAAGACTATTGGTGAATTTATTCATTAAATTAGATCTAACATTATTAAACTCAACAGATATACTAATCGTTCATGTTGGAACAAATAATGTATTAAACAACAAACCAGGGGAAATTTTGAGTTTGCACAGGACTTTAATTCACTTAATAAAACAAAAGTACAAGAACATTATTGTAGGTATATCAAGTATATTACCCAGACCCAAGGATCATTCTTTGTCTGGCACTGACATAAACAATGTAAACTTAGGTATAGCAAAGATTTGTAAGGATGAAAAGGTTTTATTCATTAGATCCTACAAAGGAATTTTCTATTCTAATGGTATCATTAAAAGAGATTTATTTGCAATTATAGATGACGGGTTACATCTTAATGAGCCGGGTTTATTTCAGTTCAAATTGGCTCCCATCCATGTAATATGTCATTCGTAATATATATATATATATATAGTGTTTGTTTGTATACTATAATTTTATATGTTTATATATTGTTTATATATTATATATTTAATATGTTTTAATGAAATATTATTTTCGCTTCATGCTTTCAATGAAGTATCATATGCTGTGAGTCTGTTCAGTGTGTAAAGCAGTATCCTATATTTGGAATGTGCGCTTTCAAAGCAGTATTTTATGCTCTGGGCTGTAAACAAAGTAGGGGATTGTCAGGAAAGAATCTTAATTTCCGGATCCAGTACAGAAGTTCACTGAAGAATATTTATTCAGTGCTTCTGTTTTCAGAATTTCATGCGAGTGTAATATCGCATGGTTCTGTTAATTTATATTCTTATATTCAGCTGCTTATCTTACTAATATGATTTAGCTTTGTTTTTGTTTATTGGCGATATATTGTTTTTAGTTTTGCTTTATTAATCAATTTGCCTACCATCCCCCCTCTTTTTTGCTGCATGTTTAGCTAGTTTAGAGAATTGTATTAGTATTTACATATTCATATATGAACATTTCTTCCTGGCAAACAATAAAATTTATAAATTAATTTGTGTCATTTGAGCCATAATTGGTAATTTTTTATTAGTAAAAAATGGTATTTTTGGTTAAATTCGTTTCACACAAAAATCTATTAAGGTAATTCATATGCATAGTCACTGAATATAATTCACCTGTAATTAAATACCTTATTGTTTGATAAGATTTTGAAGATGCTATCGATCATTCGCGGAAAAATTGCGCGGAGTTATTCACACTCTACGGTACACTTCGATTAACGATTTGTGACTTTATGGTTTACAGAAGGTTTGTTTTGATCCCCACAATCAGAAAAAAA
>MJUT01021993.1:93383-122732 GCA_002080005.1 Gigantidas platifrons
AATTTCGCAGAACTTGAGATTAAAACGTTAGAACAGAGGGAAGACTATTGGTGAATTTATTCATAAAATTAGTTCTAGCATTATTAAACTCAACAGATATACTAATCGTTGATGTTGGAACAAATAATGTATTAAACAACAAACCAGGGGAAATTTTGAGTTTGTACAGGACTTTAATTCACTTAATAAAACAAATATATATATATATATATATTGTTTGTTTGTATAATATAATTTTATATGTGTATATATTGTTTATATATTATATATTTAGTATGTTTTAATGAAAGTATTATTTTCGCTTCAGGCTTTCAATGCAGTAGCATATGCTGTGAGTCTGTTCAGTGTGTAAAACAGTATCCTATGCTTGGAATGTGCGGCTTTCAAAGCAGTGTCTTATGCTCTGGGCTGTAAACAAAGTAGGGGATTGTCAGGAAAGAATCTTAATTTCCGAATCAAGTACAGATGTTCACTGAATAATATTTATTCAGTGCTTCTGTTTTCAGAATTTCATGTGAGTGTAATATCGCATGGTTCTGTTAATTTATATTCTTATATTCAGCTGCTTATCTTACTAATATGATTTAGCTTTGTTTTTGTTTATTGGCGATATATTGTTTTTAGTTTTGCTTTATTAATCAATTTGCCTACCATCCCCCCTCTTTTTTGCTGCATGTTTAGCTAGTTTAGAGAATTGTATTAGTATTTACATATTCATATATGAACATTTCTTCCTGGCAAACAATAAAATTTATAAATTAATTTGTGTCATTTGAGCCATAATTGGTAATTTTTTATTAGTAAAAAATGGTATTTTTGGTTAAATTCGTTTCACACAAAAATCTATTAAGGTAATTCATATGCATAGTCACTGAATATAATTCACCTGTAATTAAATACCTTATTGTTTGATAAGATTTTGAAGATGCTATCGATCATTCGCGGAAAAATTGCGCGGAGTTATTCACACTCTACGGTACACTTCGATTAACGATTTGTGACTTTATGGTTTACAGAAGGTTTGTTTTGATCCCCACAATCAGAAAAAAACACTTTTGTTTGAATGGCATTGGTTTTAGTGGTATGCCAAGTCTCACCCAAAATCAGCTATTGGTATGTTCCAAGCTGGATTCGCACAAAACACTGTCGTTAGACATTTTTTGTTCATCGCAACACGATACAGTTGAGGCGTTTTTGACAATCTAGCAACACTAGGGATCGTCAACGTTCAGGTGGTGTACGTGCGACGTAACGTCAGCAAGATAACCACATAATATTGATGCATCTGCCAGATCAACTCCAGACGTCAAGTCTCACGGCAAGAAGCATTCCCGGGTCAACTCTAGAGCAGTCCGCATTAGACTTCGCGATGGTCGCATCAGACCAGGACGTCCAGAAATCCGTCCACATTTGCTGTCCATGCATCGTACTAAACTGACGTGGGGTAGACGTCATATGAGATTCAGAAAACAGAATTTGGCCAATATCCTGTTCACAGATGAATCTTATTTCTTTTTTTTTATTTGATATCTACGTTTTATTCCACAGCAGAGATTGCCGATCCCGAGTTTCCCGCCGCGTAGGTGAACATTATACAGACGCTTGAGGTACTCAACATCGACAGTTTGGTGGAGGTAGTGCTATATATTGGGGAGACATAACATAACATGGCAGGACATCATTAGTTGTAGTCGCCGGAAATCTGATCCGAATACGCTATCGGGATGAAATTGTTCAGTGCTATGTTTTTGCGTTCATCCAAGCTCAGGCCATCAACATTACATTCCGGGAGGACAACGCTAGACCACATGTTGCGCGTATTGTACATGACTACCTGACACAGCAGAATGTCGATGTGTTATCGTGGCCTGCGTTTCACCCGATCTTTCACCCAGTGAACACGTCTTGGTTGAAATTTAAGGACAGTTACGTCATCTGCAAAATCAGTCAGAGACGTTAGCGACAATGGGTCTGACATTGATCCATATCTGGAACAAAATCCCACAAGCATTTTCTAACACATTGATTAGCCCCATGCGTCGCCATTGCAAAACCTGCATCAATGCAAATGGTAGGCACACACCCTACTGACTTTGTTAATGTCCAAATGTTCAAAACATCTGCCCAATGAATTCAATTGACGTTAAATGTTATTCGTCTAAATTGTTTGCATTATTTAACAATATGATGTACACAATAAATAAATGTTGTTTTGATATTGATATTTAATTTAGCTTTTAATAATGCACAGTTTCTTTTTCCATTAGTATATATAAATCATAAAATGGAGGCACTCGACTGTGATGAAGTTTACAAGTTGCTTTCCCATGATCAGCGGTTCTCACCGGCTTCTTCCACCACTAAAAGTGGTTATCATGCTATTGTTGAAAGTGGCGCTAAACACCAAAAATCATTCAATCAATGATATAAATCATACATGTAATGTAAGTTATAGCATGGACAAAAGAAGAGGAATACTTACAACCAATTAAGATTCGTCAAGTTGTTGAACGCGTCTGATTTGATCGATGTGATTTTATTGTTGTCCAATTGACTGCAAAATAAAAACAAAATACATCAATACTAAAAACTTTGATACTCTATGTAGTTATATTTCGACGGAATATATTGAATAAAGTACCATACGTATGTAGTAAGTCTTCGAACGTTCTGGATGTGATTGATAAAATGAAAAACTAAATATACCACACCCACATAACAGCTGATATATCTGATATTAAAATCGTGGACACAGGGGTAAAGTCATTATTTCTAACACAAATGACTGCAAGATAACAAAAAAGAAATACACTAACATTAGAAACTTTAATACTCTATGTAGTTGTATATTGAATAAAGAATATAAGTATATAGTAAGTCTGCTAACGTCTCCGATTTGCTTGATAAAACGAATATTTAAATATATCACACCCATAGAACAGCTGATATATTTAAAGGTAAAGTCGTAGGGGCCTCTAAAACATATGTACATGAACTCTAACTTGATGTTGATTGTGGTAGAAATGGGTGGACAAACACACACAAACATTTGTCTAACGTAATTGTCATCCAACATCTGAAATTGATTATCAATACAACGTAAATCCGGCATCTTAAACAGTGGCTAATCGGACTCTAGTTAAAGAAATTGTTATTAGATAAAACTCTGGTAATCCTACTTGCTAAAATACTAGTTATGACAAAGAAGATTGTTTGGCTAATCACAAGTTATGCATGTCATCAGTGAAGTTCTCATTAACGAGGAATATAAAGAATTTCGTACTTTATTTTGGAAGCCAATATTTCCATACAGAAAAATGTATTTTACCAGTTTTTCTAGTTCTTCAACAACAACAAAACACTGTCTATAATTAAACGTTTGTCTTCAATTAAAGAGAGTTCACAATCGTACTGTGACAAACAAAGTCTATTCTTTAGTAGCTTCAATCAAATGTGGATACTAAAATACTCTTAAGACACTAAAAAACCCTTCCGGATATTTTTAATTCTCGTTTTTATTCTCGAGAAGTGCATCTGTCCAAAATATGACATCAACAGATTACAAACCATTCCTCTTGAAAAATGCATAAACACGTTTAAAGAATTCATTTGTAATGCAGTTAACTTAACAATGGTAACCAACGTTACAAATTTATATTTTTCAGTCAGGAATTAACTTATTTTATTTTGTCAAGCACGAACAAAAGACAATATGCGATACACAGAAAATGGAGTCATCACTACTCTGGAGTTCATTATCGATAGCATATATGTAGAGATCGAAGGACACATTTTTCAGCAAACATTACCGATAACATGTATTGACATATTAGGAATTTACATTTGCACTAAATACACTAAGTGATACTCACAGATATTGTATGTTTGGTATATTGTTGAAAGTGTAGTCCTCTATCACTGATAACTCATTGGAGCTTAATACCCTATAAATAGTCAACAAATGTCGTATGTTTATACTTTATCAAATATGTAGCTTTCTGTTCTGTCTTTAACAATACATATAAAAATATAGTATTGCGTAATTTGGAGTTGTTTCAATAAAATGTATTTATATTCCGGCTAGAAAAAATAAACAACCCATTGTATTTAATGTAGCTATTTACAGATATGGGTTTCAAATCGGGTTCCATTAATACATGTCATCAATTTTTACCTGTTACACTGTACTTGTATGATTGATGAGAATTAAAAAAAAAGGTTATTTTATCTTCTAGTGGAATTTTAATGCTATGCGAAAATTGTTCTTAAACTAGATAAATTATACATATACATGTATTGTAAGTTATAGAATGGAATAAAATAAGAGGAATACTTACAACCCTTTAAGGTTCCTCAAGTTGCTGAACATGTCTGATTTAATTGATCTGATTCCATTGTTATGTAAATAACTGCAAGATAACAAAAAAAATGCATCACTACTAGAAACTTTGATACTCTGTATAGTTATATTTCAACGAAAAATATTGAATAAAGTAAAATACGTTAATAGCCAACCTTCTAACGTTCCTGATTTGATTGTTAATACATGAATAACTAAATATATCACACCTGTATCTGATGGGAAAATCGTAGAGTAGACACAGGGAAAAGTATTTACCTCTAACATATATCTTATTTAGACAAAGTTGTAATTGTCTTTCAATGATGTTCATATGCTTACCCCGATAACAAATCAGGAAGTTTTCTACATTAAGAGAATCCGCAATGTTAAAAATCAAAATTAACAAGACTATTTATCTTAATACCAAATAATGTAGCAGAGACGATGAATCCCTGGGGAACTCCCATCTCTTGTTCCTGAATGTCAGAATAAGTTGAATTAACTCTGACATTAAATTCTATATGAGATGAAAAGCGTAGACACAGAGACGAAGGCATTACCTCTAACATATATGGACTCTAATTTGATCTTCATTGTGTTAGAATTGGGTACACAAACACACACACACATTTGTCTAAAATGATTGTCATCCATCATCATAAATTGATTATAAATAAAACTTTAAATTGAGCATCAGGACTATCATGGTAAATCCGGCATCACTAACAGTGGCTGATTGCGCTCTAATCAAAGAACTTTTCATTTAAGAAAAAAACTTTCACTGGGCTCTAATTATAGAACTTTTCATTGCACACTACTCTGATAATCATACCTACTAATATACTGGTTATGACAAGGACGAACTTTTAGCTAATCATAAGTCATTCATGTTATCAATGAATATTCTCTTTAAAGAATATGATGACTTACTTATTTTATATTGAATAACAAAACTTCACATAAAACAATATAGAGAAATGTATTTGTTCAACAAAAAATATGTCTATAACTATGACAACAATATTGGCTGTAGTCACAGGAGGACTACAATCACATTGAAACAAAGTCTATTCACGTAATAGCTTCAATCAAATGTGGATACTGAAATACTGTAAAGACCACCTGGATAGTTTTAATTCACGTTTTTATTCTCGAAAATCCCATCTGTCCAAACAATTGACTTCCATAGTTTATAAACCTTGACAATGTATAAACGTGTTTAAAGATATCATTTATAATTCAATTAAACTTAAAATGGTAAGCAACATTACAAGTTTTTAATTTTCCGTCGCAAATTGACTTATTTTTATTTTGTGTAGTGCGAAAAAACCCAAAGCAAAATGCGCTACACGTAAAATGGAGTCATCATTACATTGTAGTTTCTTATAGTTCGGAACGCACATTTTTCAGTAATTTGTTTTATATAAAAAACATTACCTATAACATGTATTGACATATTAGGATTCTATTTTTGCAAAAATCATACCAGGTGATACTCACAGATCATGTAAGTTTGAAAGATTGTTGAAAGTGTTGTCGTCTATCACTGATATGCCATTGCGGCCTAAATCCCTATAAATAGTCAACAAATGTCTTATGTTTATACTTTATTAAATATGTAGCTTGCTGTTCTGCCTTCAACAATACTTATAATATTGCGTAATTTTTAGTTTTTCAATAAAAATGTGTTTATGTCATTGTAGTGTAACCACCTATAAATAGTCAACACATGTCTTTAGTTTATACTTTATTAAGTATGTAGCTTTCTGTTCTGTCTTTCAAAAATACATATAGCACAATATTGCGTAAACTGGAGTTGTTTCAATAAAATGTATTTATATTATTGTTAAGAAAAAAATAAACAACCCATTCTAATTAATGTAGCTATTTACAAATATGGGCTTAAATTCGTGTTCAATTAATAAATGCCCTCAATCTTTACCTGTGACACTGTACTTGTATGTTTGATTAGAATTATAAAAGTTATTTTATTTTGTTGTGGAATTTAAATATTTTGCGTAAATTGTCCTTAAACTAGATCAATTATGCATTTACATGTAATGTAAGTTACAACATGGAATAAAATAAGAGGAACAATTACAAGTCAGAAAGGTTCTTCAAGTTGTTGAACGTGTCTGATTTGATTGTTGTGATTTTATTGTTGTCCAAGCGACTGCAAATAAAAAAAAAACAAATACATAAATATTATAGAAAAGGATAATAAATATATAGTAAGTCTTCTAACGTTCCTGGTTGGATTGCTAAAATAACTAAACCCCGTCAGAACAACTGCTATATATAATGGTAAAATGACATAAGCGCACAGTCGTTACTTCTAACACATATGAATATCAACTGGAATTTGATTTTGATTGTGTTAGAATTGGGTGCAGAATCACACACACCTTTGTCAAAAATAATTGCCATCCAACGGCATCAGTTGATTATAAATAAATCTTAAATTTTAGCATCACGGCTATCATGGTGAATCGGACAACTTCAACAGTGGGTGATTTGGGCTCTAATTAAAGAACTTTTCATTGCACAATACTCTAGTAATCCTACTTACATCAAACTAGTAATGACAAAGAAGACATTTTGCCTAATCACACGTCATTCATGTCATCAATGAATATTCTATTCAACGAGAAATATTGCGACTTTCCTACTTTATATTGGATACCAACACTGCACAATAATCCATATAGAGAAGGGTATACTGCAGATGGTTCAAACTTTTTAAGCAAATGAATAGTATATATATATGACTAAAATTTTGTCTGCAGTCAAAGGAGGACAACAATCATACTGTGACAAAGTATATTCACATAGAACCACCAATCAAATGTGGATACTGAAATACTGTAAAGAAATTCTGGGTAGTTTTAATTTCATCTGTCCAAAAAATTAACTTCTGCAGTTTACAAATCATTCCTCTTGCATAAACACATTCAAAGAAATCACTTACAACGAAGTTAACTTTAAAATGGTAAAGGACGCTACAAATGTATTGTTTTCGGTCATGAATTAACTTACTTTATTTTGTCAAGCACGAACAAAAAACAAAATGCGGTACACAGAAAATGGAGTCATCGCCACGCTGGTGTTCATTATCGATAGCATATCTGTAGAGATCGGAGGACACATTTTTCAGCAAACATTACCGATAACATGTATTGACATATTAGGAATTTACATTTGTACAAAATACACTAAGTGACACTCACAGAGATTGTAAGTTTGGTAGATTGTTGAAAGTGTTGTCCTCTATCACTGATAACTCATTGGAGCCTAAATTCCTATAAATAGTCAACAAATGTCTTATGTTTATACTTTATTAAATATGAAGTTTGCTGTTCTGCCTGAAACAATGCTTATAACATAATACTGCGTAATTTTGAGTTGTTTCAATAAAATGTATTTATATTCCTGCTAGAAAAAATAAACAACCCATTGTATTTAATGTAGCTATTTACAGATATGGGTTTCAAATCGGGTTCAATTAATACATGTCATTAATTTTTACCTGTTACACTGTACTTGTATGATTGATGAGAATTAAAAAAAGTAATTTTATCTTCTAGTGGAATTTTAATGCTATGCGAAAATTGTTCTTAAACTAGATAAATTAAATATGCATGTATTGCAAGTTATAGAATGGAATAAAATAAGATGAATACTTACAACTCTTTAAGGTTCCTCAAGTTGCTGAACATTTCTGATTTTATTGATTTGATTCTATTGTCATATAAATAACTGCAAGATAAAAAAAAAATGCATCATTAATAGAAACTTTGATACTCTGTATAGTTATATTTCAACGGAAAATATTGAATAAAGTAAAATACGTTTATAGCAAGCCTTCTAACGTTCCTGATTTGATTGTTAAAACATGAATAACTAAATATATCACACCTGTATCTGATGGGAAAATCGTAGACACAGGGAAAAGTTGCTACCTCTAACATATATCTTATTTAGACAAAGTTGTAATTGTCTTTCAATGATGTCATTTGCTTACCCCGATAACATATCAGGAAGTTATCTACATAAAGAGAATTTGCAATGCTTAAAATCAAAATTACCAAGACTGTTTATCTTAATACTAAATAATGTAGCAGAGAGGATGCATACCTGAGGAACTCCCATCTCTTGTTCCTGAATGTCAGAATAAGTTGAATTAACTCTGACATTTGGAACGCATTCTCTCATTATTTTCATATTCTTTATAAATTAGTGAACATATATATTTTAATAATACACAGTCCAATATTTTAATTTTTACGTCACGATAGCTAGTTGGTAAATTTTATGTCAAATAATATTAAGCATAAAGTTCAAGATTATGATCTTTATGTCACGATAGCTGATGGTCACGTGACAATTTTTCAAATCAGGTTACAGACGCTGAAGAAGCTTGTCGGTCAAGCGAAATATCCGTCAATTTGATTATAACTATAGTCTATTTGTAGACTTAGTTATTTTTTGTTATATTTTAACATCGTTTTTGATGTTGTTGTGCTACATTTTAGACGTTTATATATAAATGACATCTCCTTTCTGGATACTTACACCACCTGTGAAAATGGCATTATGTCAACTGACATATACAACAAACCGACAGATAAACATCAATACCTGTCCCCACAGAGTTGTCATCCTAAGCATTGAACCAAAAGTATTCCATACAGCCAAGCCCTCCGAATAAAACGCATCTTTTCCAATGAACAAACTACCAAAAAACGGCTTGGGGAACTGAAATGCCATCTGAAAAAGAGGGGTTACAACAATGCGAGCATTAACCATTGTTTTTAACAAAGCAAGTGGTATTGACAGAAAAGACCTCATTCAATATAAAGAAAAGAACGCGAACAACAGAGTGCCATTTGTCATCACATACCATCCTGCGCTCAGTCATTTATCCAACATCGTTCGTGAGCACTGGACAACCATACAAAAACACGCAGAATTGTGCAAAATCTTTAAAGAACCACCCGTCTTGGCTTTCAGGAAACCCAAAAGTTTGAAACATATCTTGGTGAGAGCTAACGTCTCCACTCGATCTGCCTACAATGGTCAGTGTCAAAAATGTGATTCGAGACGATGTATGACGTGCAAAAACATCCAATGCACACAACAATTCAGCAGCACGCATACAGGAGAAGAATTCGTCATATACTGCAATGCCAACTGCAAGACAGAAAATATTATCTACCTCCTGGAATGTGCAATTTGTGACCTTCAATACATCGGAGAAACTAAACAACAACTTAGTAAACGCCTGAATGGCCACAGAAGTGATGCAATTTGCAAACCTGACCTTCCACTCAGCAGACATCTCAGATCGACGGGCCACCATGATTCTTTCGGCAAACTGAAAGTCACCATAATTGACCATAACCCCAAGTGGGATGATAAAAGCAGACAGGAAAGGGAAAGCTTCTGGATTAGAAAACTTAAGACCTTATCACCGAATGGAATCAATGAGAAAAAATAATATCCTTTCCTTTTTGTTGGTCTCCTCCAGTCCTATTAGAACATCCAGTTTGCTCAGTTGGCCCAAAGTATATATTCCACACTTTGGTGGGCCGTTATTGTGATTGAGCTTGGGTATCATACCGTTTTCAAAAATATTTTTGACAAATAATATTTTTGACAGTTCAATTTGATACATTTACCAATAATGTCTCATTTTTATTTTTATTTCTAATTTAACATTTATTTAAATGAGTTGCCCTATTGTGTATTTATATTATTGTTATTGTACTTTCATTATATGTAGGATTTCAATTATTTTATGTATGTAATTTCATATGTGCAATTTATGGGTCTTTTGTCCCGTACATGGACCGTCAAAAACTTGTTTTTAAATTAGGACGCCATATTGGTTCTAAATATTATTTAAATAGACAATGATAAAGTCCCTCGGTGGGACGAAAATTCTGTCATTCAACGAAGTGTTTAACTCTTTATCACTTTGTTTTGTGTAATTGGTGTTGTTTTACCAACCATTTTAGACGTTTATAAATTTTATTTTACTTGTATAGTATCGTTATACCATAACGATCCAACACCCCGTAAGATTGATCGTTGACTGGTTTTTCAGACGTGGTATATATATATATATATATGTATATATATATGAAATGTATAATCCTAAATTAAACAATGCTATTAAATTATTACATTTTACAGTTTAATTTTTATTCACACTTACCAATTGGTGTATAATCATTTCCTATGAAGTTCATAAAAAATAATACTGCGTTTGTATAGTGTCCATTCTCTGTGTTTTTACTCACTTAATTCTTTTTAATTGTATTTAATCATTCTTTTTTATTTGATCATCATTAGGTAACAAGTTTCCACCTCTATGAGCAAATCATATGCACAACAATATGTAGAACGAATTTTAATTATTAACAAAAATACTGATAATTACTTGTAAACAAATATTAACCTAATGTTAATCTATGTAACTTAGAGATAAAGAGATGCTGTTGTTGAACCTGATCTACAGCAGCGCCATCTCTTTTATCAATTAGGGGAAATAATTGACCATTTGTCCCCATTAATGTAGCTATTTACAAATATGGGTTTCAAATCGAGTTCAATTAATAAATGCCCTCAATATTTACCTACTACAATGTACTTGCATGATTGATTAGAAGAATAAAAGTTATTTTTATTTCGTTGTGGAATTTAAAATTTTTGCGTAAATTGTCTTTAAACTAGGTAAATTATTGTAAGTTTACAACATGGAATAAAATAAGAGGACTACTTACAAAAAAGAAAGGTTCTTCAAGTTATTGAACGTGTGTGATTTGATTGATGTGATTTTATTGTTATACATAGAAATGCAAAATAAAAAAACCCAAATACATCAATATGTATTTCAACGTAATATATTAAAACAAAGTATAATAATTACGTAGTAAATCTTATAACGTTCCGGATTAGATTGTAACAATAAAAAACTAAATATACCACAAGGTCAGAACAGCTGCAATTTCTAATGGTAAAATCATAGACACAGGGGGAAAGTCGTTTCCTCTAACACATATGAACATAAACTGTAATTTGATTTTGATTGTGTTAGAATTATGTGCAGAATCACACACACGCATTTGTCTAAAATAATTGCCATCTAACATCATAATTTCATTATAAATAAATTTAAAAATTGAGCATCACGGCTATCATGGTGAATCGAACATCAGTGGGTGATTTGGGTTCTAATTAAAGAACCTTTCCTTGCACAATACCCAGGCAATCCTACTTACTAAAAACTAGTTATGGCAAAGAAGACATTTTAGCTAATCACAAGTCATTCATGAAATAGTTAACGCAAAATATGGTGACTTTTCTACTTTATATTGGATACCAAAACTTCACAAGAATCCATATGAGAAAGGTATACTGCAGGTGCTTCTTCTTGTTCAACAAAGAAATTGTTTATAGATATGGATAACGTTTTGTCTGCAATCAAAGGAGGACTACAATCATGCTGTGACAAAGTCTGTTTACATAGAACCTTCAATCAAATGTGGATTCTGAAATACTGTAAAGATTTTCTGGATAGTTTCAATTCTGGTTTTTTTCCTCGACAATTTTATCTGTCCAAAAAATTGACTTCTGCAGTTTACAAACCAATCCTCTTGACAATCTATAAACAGTTTTAATGATATAATTTACAACGCAGTTAACTTACAATGGTAAAGGACGTTACAAATGTATAATTTTCGGTCATGAATTAACTTATTTTATTTTGTCAAGCACGAAAAAATAAAAATTACTGTACACAGAAAATGGAGTCATCACTACGTTAGAGTTCATTATCGATAACCTATCTGTAGAGGTCGGAGGACACATTTTTCAGCAAACATTACCGATAACATGTATTGATATATTAGGAATTTGCATTTGTACAAATCACACTACGTGATACTCACAGATATTGTAAATTTGGTAGATTGTTGAAAGTGTTGTTCTCTATCACTGATATGTCATTGTACTGTAAATCTCTATAAATAGTCAACAAATGTCTCTATTCTATAATTTATTTAATCTGTGGTTTTATGTTCTGTCTTAAACAATACACACATAACAAAATATTGTGTAATTTTAAGTTGCTTCAATAAAATGCATTTATTTTCTTGTTAAGAAAAAATAAACAACCCATTTTAATTAGTGTAGTAATTTACAAATATATATGGGTTCAATTATTGTATATCCTTAATCTTTACCCGTCACAATCTACTTGTATGTGTGATTAGAATTTAAAAAAGTAATTTTATTTTGTTGTGGAATTGTAATAATGTGCTAAAAATCGGTCTTAAACTAGATAAATTATACATATACATGTATTGTAAGCTATAGAATGGAATAAATTAAGAGAAATACTTACAACCAAGAAAGGTTCGTCAAGTTACCAATGGATTTCGTGCGCTATCTTTGGTTTGAAATTGTTGAACACTCAAAAAGTGGTATTGAAATTGCAATACTAGTGGCTAACGAAGGTTTCAACTATTACATTTAGCTATGTTAGACAGTTTAACTTGTTTATAACGTTGCTATTTAACCCTTAAACCACTTGTGTCTAAGGTTGACATTTTTATCCTTTTAATTACTTGTGTCTAAGGTTTACATTTTTAACCTTTTAATTACTTATGTATGATGTTGCCAGTTTTAACCTTTATCTACTTGTGCACAATGTCGACATTTTTAATATAAATATATTTGACATTGATATCTACTTGCTAAGGGCGGGCAGTATTTGGTAGAAGTAGAAGCAGGAGCATATTTTACCTTATACTATTTTCATGTAGTTTGTGTTTTACAAGAGTTCCACACACTATTATTTTATTTGTAGGTCAATGGATAGTATGTGTTACCTTGACCCGCCACTTTCTATTTAAATTATCAATGCGAACCATATATTCAAACAATGTAAACCGCATCCCTGGAGTAATAGTTAGCGTGCTGGCCTCGAGTGCGGTAATTCGTAGGTTCGAACCAACGACTATAAAATTAGCATTTGTTGCTTCTCCCCTATGCATGTAGCATTAAGGAGAAAGAGCAATGACTGATTGGCTTGGAATCATAATAATCAAGTGGAGCGACATATCTACCCGCAGACTGTTGTTTCAGTTTCAGCGTGTTGGTCTAGAACAAAGCGGGTCTTATCATCGCATTGCACATTATCTTATTGCACATTAACTTGTTTTTGACATGATATAGCTGAAAATTTGCTGAAAGGTTAAACAACAATCACTCATTCATTCACAAACAATGTACATTTCTTATAACGAATGAGGAATTGTGTTACCAGTTTTCATTTACAATGTCAGTATATTGTAATGTACATTTTACATTACACCAGTTCTTGGTGTTCATCCAGGTCTAACACACTTAATACAGGTAGGACGCCATTGTAGAGAAACGAATCAAGAAAAAAAAACTTGGACATTGTCCTGATTTGAATGTTGAAAATAATTTCTCTGCTTAAAAATAAAAATGTTAAACATCTAATTACTGCATTGAAGATAAAAAAGTGTTCTATTCGTTTGACTCCTTTTATGTGGTCATGAATCAAGTACTGAACGTTGTTTGTCCTTTTTATCTTTTTCTTTAGACCATTGTGTTGTCTGTCCGTCTTCAATTTATGAATTATGATTACTCCTTTGGTATCTTACATATTAACACAAGTAAGGGTCTCCTCCCTCAGACATAAGTTATCTTAGCCAAGTTTGACTACCATGATTAGGTACTTTGGTTCTCTTGCTCCCACATATTTTATTTATTTAAGAATTGAATGCATTTTTTTGTAGTTTTATTGGCGTGTAAAAGCGTGGACCGAAGCACATTTTGTATGAAGCGTGCTAGCAATTCTTATAATTACATTTAAATCACACCAAAATTTAATATAGTTAAATTTTCGCTGTGAATTTTATTTGTGTTAGATTATTTGCTCCATTCGGCATGGAGGCACGTGCAAGCTCAGGTTTGAGTTTCATTGGGATGTAAAACATCTCTTTTATAGTCATGCGACCACTTCATAGCCAATGGTATTGTAACATTTCAATGACAAACGGAAGTAAAGTAATTATTTGGTTTACAATATTTTGACTTTGAGTGTACCTGATGAAGGTTATTACAGAAACGAGTCATGCGCATTGACTTCTATTTCTACATTTGTATTCCTTAATTAGTTTGTTTATTTCCATCTAGTGAAATACTACAAGTGTGCAAAGTGTCATAAAAATCCAATTAGCCGTTTAGGAGGAGTTGCCCTTCCAAGGTACATGCCTGGCCCCCCTTTTCGTGAAAGTATCAGTTGAAATATCTCCCCTTTTATATTTTGGACAGCAACCATATGCCTTCATGCTCATCTGCAGGTAG
Source organism: Gigantidas platifrons (assembly GCA_002080005.1). Taxonomy (NCBI): domain Eukaryota; kingdom Metazoa; phylum Mollusca; class Bivalvia; order Mytilida; family Modiolidae; genus Gigantidas; species Gigantidas platifrons. Next base: position 108,127 of record MJUT01021993.1, read on the forward strand.
TGTACTACAAGTGTGTAAAGTTTCATAAAAATCCAATAAGCCGTTTAGGAGGTACATGACCCCCCGCCCTTTTCGTGAAAGTATAAGTTGAAATATCTTTCCTTTTAAATTATGGACAGCAACCATCTTCCTTCATGCACATCTGCAGGTAGTGTACTACAAGTGCGCACAGTTTTATAAAAATCCAATAGGCCGTTTGGGAGGGGTTGCGCTTACAAGGTACATGGACGGACAGACAGTATAAGTTTAATTATCTCCCCTTTTAAATTTTAGACAGCAACCATCTTCCTTCATGCACATTTGCAGGTAGTGTACTACAAGTGTGTAAAGTTTCATAAAAATCCAATAAGCCGTTGAGGAGGAGTTGCGCTTACAAGGTACATGCCCCCATGTTTCGTGAAAGTATAAGTTGAATTATCTCCCCTTTTATATTTTGGACAGCAACCATATTCCTTCATGCACATCTGCAGGTACTGTACTACAAGTGTGTAAAGTTTCATAAAAATTCAATAAGCCGTTTAGGAGGATTTTCGCTTACAAGGTACATGGACGGACGGACAGTATAAGTTAAATTATCTCCCCTTTTAAATTTTGGACAGCAACCATATTCCTTCATACACATCTGCAGGTAGTGTACTACAAGTTTCATAAAAATCTAATAAGCCGCTTAGGAGGAGTTGCGCTTACAAGTTACGTGGACGAACGGACGGACAGACGGACGGACGGACAAACATGGTGATTCCTATATACCTCCCAAACTGTGTTTGCGGGAGGTATGAAAATAAAGAAACTGTATTAATAGATATAACTATTTGACAAATGAGTTTCAGTGCAGATGACATTGATGGATATCCTCAGATTGGATCTTATTACATAGTACTGCTATGTTTCAGGGCTCTGAGGGGTTATACAGTTTATACATAATTCCTCCGACTTCTCTAGGGATTTGATTCAGTGAACACATTCAGCCAATATTATTTATAAAAGTGGAAGGCTATAGCGTATTTTTAATTTGAAGAAATTAGCTAAAATTAAAAAAACGTTGTTTTAATTATAATTTGTGTATCAAGTGCTTGTAAGTTTAAACAGGCATGGTCAATAATGCCATTAATATCAACACAACATGTCTCAAGCTAAAATCTGGATTTCCAACGTCATTTGTCGTCTTTTTGTGTTCAATGAGATTGAGGTAAATATGGATTGATTGATTGATTGATTGGTGTTTAACGCCAACTTTAGCAATATTTCAGCTATATCGTGGCGTGACCAAATTTAGTATTAACTTCGACACCTATAAGACCATTAGAAATAAAAAGTAAAACAATCAGATTATATATACAAATAAAAGAAGCATTAAAAAGATAAAACCATATATTGAGAACGTATGACATCAAACTATATTATTGTATACAATTTAATCTCCTTTAAAAATTTCACAATTCTGTCTCCCGCGTCATTTGTAAATAAATCACATAAGTTGTTGACATTGTAGAATGTTTGCCGAACATCGGCAACATCTACGCAGTCTATTAAAACTATGAGTAAGTCTACCATGACCTATGCGACACATGGTCAAGACTACCTGTTCCTTCCTATTTTGACCGTCAGAACAAGGAGTCTTGCCAACTAGGGAATGTATTTCGTACAAGTTGTTATGAATTTGCCGATCCCAGCTATCTTGCAAACGTTTTAAAATATATTTCACTATAAAAGGTTTAAAATCTGTGTATGTAATAGAACAATTGGATATAGGTTTATCCAATGCGTCCTTGGCTTCCTGGTCGACGAATGTGTTCCCAAGTATGCCTATATGACTAGGAATCCATGTGAAAATAACATGCTTACCAATAGCAACAAGGCTTTTATAAATTTCAACTATTTTTAAAATGAAAGGGTTTTGAGTTTTACATCTCTCAATTGCCAACAGGCAACAAAGAAAATCTGAACAGATCATGAATTTACTCTCATCAAAAGACTTCAAGAGGCAACGAACTTCAACGCAAGACGAATTGCATGAGCCTCTGCACTGAAGATCGAACTGGCAGATGGTAGCGGAAGAGAATCGACCTGCTGTCTGACAACAGCTGCCGACGCTACTCTATCAACATCCTTAGATCCGTCAGTATAAATTGCAGAGTAGTCAGATGTTATCGATCTAATTTCAACAAAATGGTGCTGAATTAGTGAAGGGTTTGTTTCAGATTTTTTGTATTGTGTAAATTCAAACTTAAAGATAGGTTTGGGGTTTAACCATGGAGGGTTTTCAGGAATTACATTAGGTGCTATGTCATCCAAATTTATATCAGAATTTTAAAAGTGTGATTTTAACAGTGTGATAAAACAGTTTGGTACTGTTTGACTGCTATTTTGCCTGTTTTTTTTCTCCAGTATTGTTGTAAATGATGTTTTAGTGACAACGGGAACCTTTGAACCGTAATGGAAGCGAGAGGTTGGCGCCGGAAAATCTGATTTAATCCACCATTTCTTTAGAAATGCCTGTACCAAGTCAGGACCATTGCGGTTTTCCAGTTTCCCGGTTGTTGACTGATTTTGTCTGTTTATTGATTTGACTTTTGAATTTCCCTTTGGAAGATTGCTCTGTGTTCGGTAATTTTGTTATTACCCTTATTTACTCGGAGTCCAAAAGGTTGAATTGTAGTGGGTTGTTTATCGTAAACAGTTTCACATAAAGGATTAAAAACACAGTCATATGAAGGATTTGAAGGATAAGCCTTCAATTTGGTTGCATACTGCATACCAAGTTTGACACGTCTGTATTCAAGGCTCGTTTGCTTCAACATATAACTCTCAACTGGTGACGGTCTGAATGCTCCATGTGAGAGTTGTAATCCTTGATGATAGTCTGTATCAAGCAACTTGATATACGATGGACGGGCTGAACCGTAAACGATGCATTCGTAATCCAATTTTGATCCCATCAACGATCTATATAAATTTAGTAAAACCGTGCTTTAAGGTTCTTATTTTTAAGCATTTTAATATGGGGTAGAACGGAAGTTCAGTATCAAAAAGAAGACCTAAACATTTAGTTTCTGAAACTATTTTTATAGGGGAATTATATAATTTTAACTCCGGGTCTGGATGGAGTCCTCTTTTATTACAAAAGTGCATCCCTTCAGTTTTTGAGCTGGATAATTTAAATCCATTCTCCATTGCCCATTTTTCTATCTTATTTAGACATAGTTGTAATTGTCTTTGAATGATGTTCATATTCTTGCCCCGATAACATATCAGGATGTCATCTACATAAAGTGAACCCTCAATGTTATCATTTAAAACTTTAGCAAGACTGTTTTTTTAATACTGAATAAAATAACAGGGAGGATGCTTCCCTGGGAAACTCCCATCTCTTATTCCTGCATGTCAGAATAAGCTGAATTAACTTTGACATTAAATTATCTGTCAGATAGAAAATTTGACATGAAATTAGGTAGCTTACCGTTCAACCCCATATCAAAGAGGTCTTCTGAAATGCCATATTTCCATATTGTGTCGTATGCCTTTTCTAACTCGAAAAAGAGGACACAACATGTTCCTTTTTGGCAAAGGCGTTTCGAATAAAAGTTTCAAAGCGAACAAGATGATCTAAAGTGCTTCTACCTTGACGGAATCCAAAGTGCATATTGGACAAGAGTTCATTGGATTCACGAAACCATACAAGGAGAGCATTGGTCATCCTTTCCATGGTTTTACACACGTAACTAGTTAGTACAATAGGCCGATAATTCGACGTTTCGGAATGGTCTTTACAAGGTTTTGGAATAGGAATGAAATTAGTTAATTTCCAAATTGATGGCAAGACGCATGTTTCCCAAATGTCATTCATGAGATCTAAAAGAGCTTGGAGTGCCGATTCCGGATGATGTTTGATTAACTGCTAATGGATAGCATCGGGGCCACATGCAGTGCCATGCGCCTTATCCAACGATGTTTTCAATTCATCTAACGAAAACGGGCGATTGTATTCCTCCAAATTCTTTGATTTAAAATTCAATTACATTTTTTCTTTTTCCTTTTAAATTTTTGAAATTTGGGATGGTAATTTTGGGTAGAAGATTTTTTTTTAAAATATTTGGCCTAATTTATTTGAAATGTCCTGTTCATATGTTAATGTGTCATGTCCATCTTTTAAATGGTGGACGTTTGTTTTATGATTTTTTCCTTTAATTTTTTGTACCATATTCTAAACCGTATTCATCGGTGTATGGCAATTTAATTTCGAAACAAAATTACGTCAGGAAGTGCGCCGATTTTCTTTCAATGTTCTTCGAGCTTTCGCCCTGAAGATGTGGAAATTGTCGAGGTTGTCCGATGTAGGATGTTTTCCGAACCGTCGTTCTGCCCTTTTGCGATTGTGGATGGCGGTATGATCTCATCAGCTATTGATATCACTGGTTCGTTAAGCTTCAAGATTGAATCCGTGGCATTTGGTATTATTTCTGTTTTAAGTTTTTCTCTGCACATCTGTTCGTACAGAGGCCAGTCAGCTTTGTCAAATTTATACCTTGTAGGTCTTTCACCTACTGTAGAATTTAGGCTTTCAAGAATAATGGGGATATGATCGCTTCCACAGAGATCGTCATGGACTTTCCATGAAAAATCTAGAAGAAGAGATGGATCTGTAATAGTAAGATCAATAGCTGAATAAGACCCATTCACAGGATGTACATATGTATCAGTATCGTCGTTACAAATACATAATCCATCCTGGGAGAGAAAGTATTCAAGTTTTTTGCCTTTATCGGTGACTGTTTTACTACCCCAGAAGGGGTTATGTCCATTAAAGTCGCCCATGATAATGAACGAGGTAGGTAATTGATCAGCTAATTTTTTGAGTTGAGCTAAACTGAGTACTGAATTTGGTGGTATATAAACCGAACACAAGGTAACAGTTTTATCTAATGTGATGCGCACAGCAACAGCCTGCAGATCTGTGTTGAGATTAACATAACTATGTAAAATGTTATCTCGAACGAGGATTGTTGAGCCGCCTGAAGCTCATTCATCTTCATCTGCATAAGTGCTGTACACGGAATAATTTTTAAAATTCATAGACTCACTTTGTTTTTAATGTGTCTCTTGAAGACATAATGCTACTGGTAGAAAGGCTTGAACCAGTAAGGTAATTTCAATAACATTTATCTTGAGACCTCGACAATTTCATTGGATTATATTGTACATTTTGGGGGTCGGATCGGGGAAAAGCTTTTCTTCAGATGGGATCCTTTCCACCGATCGCCTTTTGGAGATCTGATCGGAGATCTCCGCGTCTCAGATGGCGACTCATCCATAGGAGATGGTGAATCGTCCGGAGGAGGATTCCATACAGATTCCTCCTCCGAATCATCAATATGTCCATATCTATTATGGACCTGGACAGGGTCCTTAATCAATTTGCCATGTCCCTGTGGGGTACCTTTGGAGAGTTGACTTTTTGAAGAACTTGATGTTTTGTGTGATGGTGTTACTTTTTTTTCTTTTGGCTTAACATTCAGCCGAGTTGGTTTTGCGGTGTTTTCAATCCAGGTAAATATTGTTTGAGTTTCAACTGAATTGAAAACACGCTTAGCGACACTGGCATATGATTTTTGCACAGTTTAATCATTCGCGGCAGAGACGAATCTGCGCGCCTCAGGGTATGAGATATTTTTTTCTGATTTAACTTTTTGGATCTCTTGTTTCTTTCAGGAAATATTGACAATCTTTCGATGAAGCCATGTGGGGTTGACCACAATTGGAGCACTTCGAATTCTTATTACAATTAAAGACCTCTTGGTCTTCCTCTGAACACATAAAACATTTAAATTTCCCTTAACACTGGCCTTTATCATGTCCGAATTTCTGACACTTAAAGCATTATATTGGATTCGGGACATATGGATTGACTTTAACATTGTAAAGGCCCATGCGAATTGATGATAAGATCGTGGGAACATTAGATGTTATTAGAAAAGTGTTTAGCTTAACTGTCTGTCCATTTCCTTTCGATATAAATCGCTTGACATGACTAACACACTGACGTGCTAGTCCCTCGTCGATTTCTTCATCAAATAGATCGTCCAAATCTTCGTCTCTGTGTCGAATGATTCATCGACTGCTGCTAAGAGTTCTATGAGGAATGGAAGATATAGCTATACTATGAATTTGTTTCAGTGAAAGCATATTTAATGATTGTTGTCTTCGTTGGCACTCAATCATCAAACCGCTAGATTTCAATTTGGTGACATTTTTTAGTTAGTGTTATGCGACCTTCACTACTTTTTAAAACGATAAAACGTGACCAATTGTTAGAAAATTCAATTTCTTCTTCATATCTACTGTAATTATTTTCTTTTATTATTTGGAATCTGTTGATTTAAGCACAAAGGATCTGAAGCAGCCATTTTGCCATGTATAATAGTTCACCACCACTGTCCCCACCCACCAGGGAGTGCCAATACAGGCGATACTTGAATTCCGAGGATCTCCATCGGAAAGTACAAGGAATTCCAAGGATGGTATACTCGAACAGTAGAATTTCTATTATGAACGCAAACTTCATACCGGGAGTGGTTCCCCAATGAAACAACCGTTCGAAATATCAACTACTCGATTGACCCATTAGCCACCGTCTTCTCTAACGATCCATTCTCTTGATTATTTGGGGCAAGAATGTTATAATTGTTCTATTTTGTTCTGTTTCCTCTGCAAGATCCCTTAGGAACTCAAGGTGCCATACAGGATGGCCCACCATCCCTTCCTTCCCAACTCGGAGTGTCATCATGGACGACAACCGAACTCCGAAGTTCTCCGTCAGATAGCAACAGGAACACACTCGAACAGTGTTAACATGATCAGCTAAAGGGCTTGACGTGACCAGCCGATTGATCGAATCGGGTCCATTTGACCTCCGGTCTTGGTGAAATAAAGGCTAAAGAGGTGTGTTTCAACCACCAGGATCCAGTCCTCCACCATTACGGGTCGCAACACGCGGCAAACGTGTCGCCCCATTTAGTCTGACTTCTATGACAAGCGAGGGGGTTCTGTGGGGCTATTCATAGTTCCCCGACCCACACATGCTGCTTGAGGTAAAAGGTGATTGTTCGTTGTACTGATATTGGTGGAATACGCAGTCGATTAAAATATGCTTCAGTGAATTATTGGAATTACATGAAATACACCCCGGTCCTTCCTCATTATTTAACAAATAATTATGAGTAAATCTACCATGACCAGTACAATATCTGGTCAAGACCAACCAGCAGTACGATATGCTTCCTTATATAAAAAAAGGCCTTAAACGCAGCATATGAAATGGAAAAATTGGATATTGAGCTATCCTGTGCGTCGGATGTTCTCGGAATTCTTCTTAAGGTCAACCGTTGGGTAAAAGATATTTGAAATCATGACAGACGAAGTAAAATAATATTGTTGTCATATTTAACTCATAATTTTATATATTCAGTAATTTCAATAACAGGGGCCGTCATGGTCGTGATCGAATGATAGCTGGAGTTACAACTACCTGTACAATCAGTTCCTATCACCACTAACGTTGTGAGTTTGAACCACGTTCATGACGAGGTGTACTCGATATAGTATAATGTGATAAAGTTTGTCAGTGACTTGTGTCAGATCGGTGGTTTTCTCCGGTTTAGTGTAGTGTCCGATTCCAATTCGTTATATTTAGTAAGTGAAATATGTTTATACTTATGTAATAAAAAAATAATTTTTCCTAGACACTTAAAAGTATGGGTAAGATAATAATATTACCTGAATTTTACCTTTTGGAAAGTGTTTCCCAATATTTCTAGATTTGTCATGCCTTACAGAGAATGGAACCTTTTCGAGTGTTTTAAATGATCTGAGATGTAAGATGCGACGACTTTTCAATTCTCCAGAGGGCATTTTTAATTCTAGTTTGGTACATGTTTGTGTCATTGTGATAAATGATGACCTGATACACACTCGGCATCACATCACCCTCCCCCCTAACAGTACATACATAAATGCATATTTCAGGTAAAGACAGTTATTTTATCTTACCCGTATAACTTCAAAATTTCAAATATAGCAAATACAGCATAATCTTTTTGTAATCGCAGACTTACAATGAATAAGTGTTATTATGTAAATCTGTTGGATTATGGTTATTGTGTTTTACGACACTTTCAACAAATTTGTTCACGCACGATATAGCCTAAATACTGTTACAGTTGGCGTTAAACACCAATCAATCAACCAATCACTTTCAACGATATTTCAGACTTACAATTTATAAGTGTTAGTCGGTAAATCCGTTGGAATACTATCCAGTCCTCTACGGATGCATTCAACATGAACTCCATCTGAAGTGTCAGTACAACTACAGACACTAGGACATGATGATACCACACCGACAGGTAAAATCACAGCAACTATTGCTGTTATAAGTAACTGCATTTTGCGCACTCAGTCTGTAAAAACAAAATGTATTTACTTAATAATTATTGTCCAATGTTGTTTTGAATGCACAAATAAAATTTAGGAAGATATATATCATATGAACATTTATATAACATTAATATTTTATTTCTATATAACTTTCAGTTTATTTCAGATTTTCGTGGGTGAATGAGTGTAGTTTAATGCCAAGTAAGCGGCCTTTCAACTATATCAGGTTAAAAACAAGTCGATGAGATTCAAATGTTGTCCGCTTTGTACTTAGCCAAAATGCTTAGTGGACATATTGTTCTAATTCCGAGCCAATTAATCATTGCGCTTACTCCTTATTGCTGCATGCTTACAACAAAAGCAACAAATTTCATTGTCATTGGATTGACTTGACTGGAATTTGAACCCACAATCTACAGCGACCACGTTAACCTTTACAAGACCGAAGAGGTTAATTATAGAAAAGACATGAAATATGTTATTTCCTGAGATTAGGGTCATGGTGTTTAGCGCCACTTTCAACAATATTCAGCTATTTCTTGGCGGTAAGTTTTATTGGTGCAGGAACCCGGAGTACCCCAAGAAAATCACCGACCTGCCACAAGTCACTGAAAAACTCTCTTACATAAAGTGGAATCGAGTGCACCTCGCCATAAGCGCGATTCGAACTCACAACTTTAGTGGTGATATGCACGGATTACACAGGTAGTTCTAAATCCAACTACCAAACGATTACACTCACGACGGATCCCCTGTGTTATTTCATATATATCACATCGATGTTGTCTGATTCAAAATACACGTTTCTTCCCTAATGACATGCTTTTAATGGTCAAAAGAACCCAACCGTCTTCCTGGTAGTCAATCTTAATTGTAGACTTATAATGTCAGGAAATATACTCTCCTTACCTATTTTAAAAGTTGGGTTGTATTATTTTTGTATTTTGTTTGTTCTTGTTTTTCAATTTTTTAAAGCATGGTATTGTTTTGTTTTTGTATTGGAGATGACAAGTGTATGTGCTTTACTTAATAAGAAGTTGACTGTATAACACACACAGTCATGTATCAGTATTGTATTAAAGATGACACGTGTACTGGCTTTCCTTTATCAGACGTTGACTGTATTACACACATAGGTGTATCAGTATTGTATTGAATAAGACAATGGTATGTGTTTTACTTAATCAGGAGCTGACTGTATCGCACGCACACACACACACAAACGCACACACACACACACAAACACACGTGTATCAGTATTTCATTGGAGATGACAATTGTAGTGGTTTTACTTGCTCAGACGTTGACTGTGCTACACAAACACACACGCGTATCAGTATTGCATAGGATATGACAAATGTATGTATTTTACTTCATCAATAGTTGACTGTATCACACGCACACGTGTATCAGTATTGTATTGGAGATGACAAGTGTATGTACTTTACTAAATGACTGTGTATCAGTATTGTACGAACGTAATCCGTTCAGATCGAGCATGATAGAACAATAATTGGAATTATCGCCATTTTTATACAATGCAAATTGAGCTTCTATTTCAGATTTTCTTCTGTGAATAGCTAATAATATCTCGACAGTTTATGTGAAATCACTGATCACATGGTTTACATTATACTTCGTTTTCTCCTGTAACAGAGTTTTCACTTGCCATATATTGTATAGCGTCACAGGTAATATTTGGCACAAGACACACAACGAATACAAACAAAACAAAACCAACACAACCAAGAACATTAAAAAGATTAGCAACACGAACTCGACTGAAGCACATGTGCTCTCGAAGAGTAAACAGTATCGTTTCTTATAAGACACACATCGTGTTTCTCACGGTCAAGTCCAGTTAGTCTTGTCTAACATCGGGACTTATTTAAATACTTTTTTTGAAACTAAGAGTTAACAAAAATAGTGAATAGTGCACCAGGGGGGGACTTTTTGTTTTTTTTATTTTGCCATTAAACCTTTCAATAACAGCACAATTCAGTACAAATTCATTTAAAATCAATGTTTATTATAATATTTATCAAAGGGTGCACTCGATATACCAAACTAACATTTTGTATCAAACGTTTTAATGTCCTGCAGTATTTTACATAGATATCATACACTAAAACTGATGGGTTGTAGCGTTTTCGGTTTGTCATGATGCAACATAATTTTTTTTTAAAGAATTCAAAATCTTTGTTTTAGGTAAAATATTGTAAAAAATAAATAACACAACATGATGTGTGTGTTGTAGGCAATGTAGACTCACAGCATATATATGAAAGACTCAGAAATAGGTCCGGTTCCACAAACATGCCCGATTATATGATGACGTCAAATTTCAACTTGAAAATCCAAAAACAAGCCTGATTCCATTGTGATGTCAAACTCTCCCAAACATGTCCGATTCGGTCCCACAAACGTGCCCGATTTTACAAAGAACCAACATTATCCTTCCATCTTATGCATGTTTACAATTCTGTCCGTGTTTCAGTGTTATTACTAACTATAAAACCATAGATATAAGTGAGTGAAAAGTATAATATTTAGAGAAAACCAAATCGTGTACGGTTAGGGTTAGTGTTAGGCTTAGGGTTACAGGTTTCTCTGTACGTACCATATTTGCCATCTTAATCGCTTCAGCTTTGTAATAGATATTATTTTATCAAAGTTGTTCCAGAAAGTTTCAGAATTCGTGTCTTTTGATACAGGTGTTTTCCGTTGAATAGTCCTAATGGAAAAGCCAACGTCCGGAATAGTCTCATCCATATTTTGAATTGCTGTATATTTTGTTGCTATATTATGACGTCAATATGGTGGACTTTTTCCCTCCAACCAAATCAGACGCGTTTGTGGTGAAAATCGGACGCGTTTGTGGAAAGATGACGTAATTGGACATGTTTGTGGAATCAGACACGTTTGTGGAACCGGACACGTTTGTGAATCCTACATATATAAAGCGTTAAGTGATTTGGAATGTAGAAAAGGTACATCTGAACTTAAAATCATTGTAAGAAGAAGTTAAAGATACCAAATATGACGTACATTTTGCCATTTTGTTCTGATACAATTTTGAGGTATTAGAATACTACTTCTGAGTATATAAACAGTAGGGTTCCTAACTTTGAATATGCACTCGTTGAATATTGCAATAATCCAACTGCATATTAAATAAAGCAAAACATATGACAAATTCCACAAAGAAATAGCATGTTGAAGGTGACCTTTGCGAATGGCAATTCTACACAAACCATTGAATATTTCTTTCTTTTAATGTTATACAAAGTGTTGTTGTTGTTGTTTTTTTTTAAATTTTGTAATCATGTAAGTTAAATTGTTGCTTTCCCTTTGTCAAATTGCAATTCGAACACATGCTTTGCAAGTGCTATAATAAACTTAACCTTTACTGGCCAGAAGTCATTGTATTTAATCTAACATATATCAGGTATGTTTAGATGTTGTACATCCTTATTTATAAGTCGTTGTTGACATTTGTCTTATATTGACTTTTAGAAAAGCTTACGATAGCAAACACTAGTTTAAGTAACATTTTACTTAATAACGATTTTAACAAAACAATAATACAATATCATAAGTGTCAACGCCGACGATGTTAATATTACATAGGTAAATAATTTGATTTAAATAATATAGGTAAATTGCGTTTACAAAATTTACAGGTCGGTGATTACAGGTAATGTTTTTTTTCTTTTTTAAGACAAGCTTAAATCTTAGGTAATGGAGAATACACTCCAACTATAGATTGCTAAAACAATAATCAATGAGAACCGTGAGACTCGAGTTGATTATTTTTAAGCTTCTACAAGTTGGGGTGTATTCTCTTACATAATATATTTCCATCTGCAACAGTGTTTTCATTATATATTTTTGCACTTTTAATGCCAAATACTACACAATTAACAACAATAAAGCAATAAGTTGTTATCGGCATTCATACTTTCTCCTTTATATTTAGATATTTCAAGGTCTTTCAAGTGTCCCAAATGTTCACCTATAGTCTGTCTGATTTGTAATTACCTAAGATGGGTTCGTTAGATGTTACAAGAATATATTTTAAAAGTTCAAGTATTTGTCAGTTCTGAGTATAAATTATGCCAGATTTGAAATCTTGTTTAGATATAGATATGTATCGATTGCTGATTGTTGATTGTTCATATTGTGCTAAGCAAAGCTTACCACCAAGAGTCATATATATTAATTATATAATATAACAGTGTGACCACCTTTTCGTTAAAAACCCCAGTAGGTGTTCGATACCCAAATATCTACAACACATTTCTAAGCCTAAAATTGTAAAATGCTAAAGTTCATATTCGCAAGAACAAAGGAATAAACTGTAGATTCTTAAAAATAATCCACTGTTCGAACATTAGTGTGACGTCAGAAAAATGGATAATTACAAGTAATGGATTTTCTTTCTTTAAGAGCAGTTTTAATCATACCAAAAAGGCAACCAGAGCCGCAATCCGAAAGACATAAAATGAAATGGCCATAAAAAGGACAAAATTCCACATATTGATCTACAAAATACTACACAGAAGATTGAACAACATGAACACCATTTAAAACACGTGGTGAACTCTGACCCTGAAAATTGTCAATGTACATCACATCATCGGTATTAAATGTGAGAGGGTTCAAGATTGTTTTTTTTCTCTAAAATAGATAACTTCTATTTTTATTGAAAGAGGAGAGTATAAGATTTATAACTAGACTAAATTACTTGCTCCCAAAACTGTTAAATCATTTGGTTTTCAAACCTTTCAACTGATGAAAGTTATTCCAGAAACGCATCGGGCGTACTACATTTGATATCTACGGTTTTTTTATTCATAAGGCATCAAATTATTTATTTTAATCTAAAGTTAAGTATTAAATCAGTTTCAATGGTACATGTGTGTTTTTCTCAAGATTCGAGAATTTATTTGATCTGATTATTCAACGCATCAAACTACGTATCAAGGGGATTTAACTTTATGTGTAAATAAAAAACATGATAATTGAATCATATAATAAAAACAATGCTCACCTTTCAAGTGTTATCGTCTCTAGTTAAGCCTCATTGCCACAAGAGAGTACACTTTGATCAAGTCTGAGTTCGTCACGAGTACCTAATGTATATATATGATCGACAATATAACAGGACGTCCTTGCTATTGAAGTTGCATACAAACAACAACAAAAACGAGTTATTTAAATGTTCTTTAATTCATTGTTTATAACATATTACAAAGAACAACATACACGGATGACTTAGAGGAATGTAATGTAAACGTGACAAATTATTTTGAATTGAAATCACCCGATATTGAATTGCTCTAACTGTCACGTTTTCATATATTCAATTTGATTTTATTCAGTGATTTTTTTTCTCTTAATTTAAATTTGCAAATCTACAAATATATATTTTTTACGTCTGAAAATATTAACCCAAAAGTGTTAGAATTAGATCTTTGAGCTGACAAATTTGTGTTCTTCCCTTGACGGGATTTGAACTCAAACCATTGATGCACAGCAGCACCAATCGTTTAGCCTTATGTTCAGCATCCTAGATCCCTCGGTCACATCTTCTATATACAAATATAGCTCCAATAGCCGAAGTGTGACCTTGTCCCGTAAGAAAAAATTAGAGATAGACATAAGACATGTGTCTAAGCGTAGATGGTACATATATACTTAATATTATATATATGCAACGTCTGATAAACCAGTCAACGATCAATCTTACGTCTTAAGGATTGTTTCGGTATAACGATACTATACAAGTAAAATAAATTATGAACGTCAACAAAACGTTTCAAATCATTTTATATTATATTTTCCATTTTAGAATCGTCTGTAGCCCTCGGCTGATCACGTTCAAACTCTCCACTCATAATCCGTGGGTCCTGTGTCAATTTAATCAATTACATTGGTCTCATAGATATCTGGTTACTGATCAGGCGTATAAAAGTTGCTATGGCAACATATCATTACTCAAATCTTACGATAGGTTGGTGGATTGCAAGCAAAATAAAATATAATAGGAAACAACGTTTTTGGTTTATTACACGAATAAGGTATCAAATCCATGCAACTCCCATTTTCCAAACGCACCGGGACCAATCATATTCGAGATGAAATATTCAGGAGTATGACGAAATGTCTAT
>MJUT01022006.1:0-13194 GCA_002080005.1 Gigantidas platifrons
GCATTATGGAAAATCTGTTTTAGTTTAAACATATTTTTATTTGCTAAATATAACAAATAGGGATCGGACATAAGTTTTACCAACTTATGAAGTCTTCTCCCGAATACAATAATTTACACTATGGATTAGCATGCGCAATGAAAGGATATGATATGTATATAATAGCATAGAGTTAAATAAACAAAGAATGATTATATACAAAAACATAGGTCTAGACAATATACGATAAAAGAAAAAATAAAAAATAAAAGAGAATAAATACTTTTGGAGATGTGTGTTGGTTCTTTAGATCATTTAGACAATTGTAAATCTTTTGGAGTCTTTAATATATTTAAAAGCATGTTTAAAAATAGTTGTATTTTCTTGATATGTTAGGAGATCACTCCCTTTTGTCAGTAGATTTACATCAATATTAATGTTAGAAGGTAGCCAGTTAAGACTATTAAATAATATTTCCCTATTATCTGTATATTTGTCACAATCAAAAAAGAAATGGTGAGAATGTTCACATGGTGCGCCACAGTTACAGGAAGCATTTGATAAAATTTTAACTTTACATAAATCGTAATTAAAGAAGGATGCATTGCAACGAAGCTGTGTTAGAATTATATTTAGTTTTCTAGGACCATAAGAATGGTGTCTCGGAATTGGCACTGAGATTGAACTGTGGATTGCCTTTTTAAATTTAGGTAATGTGTCAAGATTACTTACTGTAAGATTAAGGCTATTCCATTCCCTTACTGTAGCTGGGACAAAAGAATCTCTAGTTAAAGATAGTCTACAGAATGGAACAATAATGTCGTTGCCATTTCGAAGGGGTTAAATAGTTGTACTTTGGATTGTTGGGGGAATAAGATCGAGTAAATAAGAGGGTGTGCTACCGTTTTGGATATTATATAATAATTGGAGCTTTCTCTTCGTTCTTCTTTCTGCCAATCTCTCCCAGCCAGTTTCTCTATATAGATATTCTGTGTTGGTAAAGATTGGAAGTCCGATGATAATTCTAGCTGCCTCCAACTGTAGCCTCTCCAATTTGCTCGAATTAGAGACACCACAGTTGTCCCAGACCTCACATGCATACTCAAATATTGGTCGAATGTAAATTAAGTATAATTTCTCTAAATTTTGTCTATTTAATTTATATTGTAGTTTACGCAAAACACATATGTGTTTAGAGACACTTTTTATTAAATTTTCTACATGTTTATTCCATTTTGCTTCCTCGCTAAATGTTATCCCCAAATGTTTATGATCTGATGTAAATGGAATTAATTTTCCATCAAAATAAAATTAAACATTTGTTGAGTTTTCTACATTTTTAAAAAGCATGATTTCAGTTTTGTCTGGGTTGAAAGACATCAACCATCTCTTTGACCAGTCACCAAGTTCATGTAGATCATGATGTATGACATATTTTATTTGATCTTCATCTTGGCTTGCATAGTCAAGGGAAGTGTCATCAGCAAACCAACGGCTTAAGGAAAGAAGCTTATCACCAATATCATTGATGTAAACCAGAAATAACAGAGGACCAAGAACAGACCCTTGGGGGACCCCAGCAGATACAGACACATATGAGGACAACGAATCTCTGTTTACTACTTTTTGGTGTCTACAATATAAATAATTTTCAAACCATTTTAGTAAATTCCCTTTTATTCCATAACAATTCATTTTATGTATCAAACCTTTGTGCCAAACTTTATCGAAAGCCTTTGAGAAATCACAGAAAACGAAGCAACATAGTTCTTTTTTTTCAAGAGAGTTTAAGATAGTATTATATAGTTCTATTAATTGGTGGACTGAGGAATGCTTAGGCAAAAAACCAGATTGGTACTGGTAGATAAGCTTGTTTTGCATTAAATGGTTGTATACGTGTTTGTATATAATCCTTTCCATTACTTTTCCAACACAGCTAATCAGTGATATTGGGCTGTAATTAGAAGGTAAAGAAGTATCACCTTTTTTTTTAAATCGCTGTGACATGTGCATTTTTCCAACTAGAGGGATAGTTACATTGACGGAGAGATTTGTTAAAAATAATTTGTAGTGGGATGGCTATCTTTTCAGGGGAAATTTTTTACATTTTGTGACTAATTTTGTCGGGTCCAGAAGCTTTATATGGATCAATAATTTTTAAAATATCTACAATTTCACTTATGGTTACACAAATCTCATTTATTACATTATTGGTTTTTATATCAAAGTCTGGAAGAGACACGTTATCCTCCTCCAACTTCGATATAAGGCTAAAGTATTTTTTTTAATAATTCACACTTGTCTTCATCTCCATACACAATATCGTCGAAGTTTTCATCATTTATAGAGTTTCTAAGAGGAGGAATACAGTTGCTTCCCTTATTTGATTTGATAAGCATTTTCATAATTTCCCAGTATGTTTTTGGTTTGGACGAGTTTTCTAAAAGAATGTGATCTATATTATTTTCAATATTTTATTTTGCAACTTTTTTCATGTTATTTACTTTATTTCTCTGTTTTTTATATAGTTTAATATCCCTTTCCCTGTGAAATTTCAAAACAGTTTTTATAAATCGGTCCCTTATGCGAATTTCTTTTCGTATTTCGTTGTTAAACCACAGCCTATCATTATTCCGAATAGTTATTATTTTTGTCGGGATACATTCCTGTGCTATTTTTAGGAAATACTTTGTAAATTTTTCGCACATTTCATCAACGTCATTCAAGTGGTCAAGTTTTTCATTCCAGTTAATTTCATTTAATTTTTCTTCAAACTTTTCGTAATTAATTTTTTGATACTGCCAAATTTCTCTTTTAAATGACCTAGAGATATTTTTGGAACATTGAGGAATCACGACTGAGGCATCATGATCACTAATATTATCAGGTAATTTAAAAACATCAGAAAATACATAATTAATTGTGTCACTTACTATAATGGGATCTAATAATGTTCTACTATGATGTGTTACCCTTGTTGGTTTCTCTATTACATTTTTTAAGTTAAAAAGCCTCATCATGTCAATCAATTTGTTATTGTTTAAAGACATAAGGTCAAAGTTCAGATCTCCGGAGATCACAATATTTTCGTTGACTTGATATGCTAAACCTATAGCATGATTTTAGCGTGCCCAATATTCAGAGTCGGTCCATTCAGGTCGATATGTATTACACAAAAGAAAAGAATGACCTTTGGCATGAACTTCAACCCAACTCGTTTCATCTATATCATTTTCAAGTTCCTGTTTCCTGCAAATGCCGATGTCCTCCTTCCTTCCTTCCTTCCAGAATTAGTACGATCTTTTCGTTGAGGATTTTTGTCAAATGAATCGAGTTCGATATCTCTGTTTTCAATGCTGTTGTCAAGATGTGTTTCAGTTAAAACAATAATATCGAATTCATCAACAAAATTTTGGAGAAAATTTATTTTATTTCTTATACTTCGAATATTGATATTGCATATGGATATGGATTTATCAGACAAAATAGCTACTGCACTCAACGGTGTACTCGATATGTGAGCAGACTCAGGTCCAGGATTGGATTCAATATTGCCAACCAGTAATATAAAATGTAAAACAAAAAGGATGAAGGCAACATTAACTTTTGGATTTAGACTTTGAAGGATTAAAAGTGAAGCAAATAGGGAGGAACATCGTAAGTTAGTAATTAAGATATCATGAAAGGTGTCAGAGGGAAAATCATAGCCGATATTAAGACTCATTTTATAGGAATGAAACAGTCCGATAGCCGCTCTATAAGCATCTAGGTTGTTACCCATTTGGTTTTTAAAAAAAATTGTTGTATCATTTGCTTCCTGGCTATGCAGATGTTTCGTCGACCCAGAACCAAACACATCTCCATGTGTATTAAAAATATCAGAAAATTAAACACTTGTGATCTAGAAAAAAGTAAGATCACAAACAGAAATACTACATATAAACAGTTTGGAAAATGTACATGTGATTGAAATGTCATTGAATGAAAGGTTTCGAAAAAATAAAAATGGGAATGTTACATAATAGTCAAAATTAAATCTATATGACATCCTTTATATCGAAAATGAGTCCATCCCCCCACATCATGGGTGACTTATGCGTCCCCGCATATATGAGATGATAGACTCGTTTGAGAAAAAAAAAATGTCACTACATGTCCCGTCGGTAATTAAAGAGAATTATTCTTGGATTAACATTTTATCCAGTTCGAAAAACATGATGTTTGTTGAAAACTAAAAGCTTTATAATAATATCAAATTCTAACTCCAATTACCGATAAAACACTGTATAAACTTAAAATTTCATAACAGGTTATTAAATACACAAAATCCAATTGTTTACAACATACATAAGTGAATGACAAGTATGCTAGTTTCAGTCTAAATGTGTGAGGAAACGAACACACCGATAACGTCGGTACAGTTTTGAGAAAACATGAAAAGGGACACATTATATTACACTAAAACAATCTTTCAAACTAAATTGACTATTTATAACCTTATTTACCAAGCTGTTAGAAATGTACGACACATACTAAGTAATTATATTAACAACCAGTGTTTCTTATAAAAAAAAACAGTGAATGATAATTTACTTAATATTTTGACCATTTCCGTATTCAGGTTTATTCCTAAATTAAATTCAATAATCAGTGTCATGAGTATAGTGTATTGGATGATAACCAAGTTTGTCATATTTGGTGTGTGGATATTGCTTTCCATCAGTAAACAAATAACTTTTGAATGTGTACATTTTAATAGCATAATTTGTCCTTTGAGACATACCCTCCATTCTATTTACAATCAAATATTACGTTACACAAAGGTCCCCAAAGGTAGCAAAAACAATAACTTTAAAAAACATGTGGGTGATAGAAAATGATATCTTGGTACACGTCTGTACAGTATTGGAAAACATGGAAAAACAAATGCACAACATATAACAATAAAACATACTTTGAATTCAAATTAACTATTTATAATCTGATTAGAAATATCAGGCCCCCAAAGATATGAATAAAGAACCAGTAACATTAAAAACATTCGGTTGATAATGAATAATATCTTGGTACACGTCAGTACAGTATTGGAAAACATGAAAAAAAGGCACATCGTATAACAATAAAACATACTTTGAATTTAAATTTAAGTTGGTTATTTATAACCTGATATACCTTGCTGTTAGAAATATACGGCATATAATAACAACCACCGAATCATATCACAAATAGTAATAGTGAATGATAAATTACTTAATATTTGGACGATTTCCGTAATTCAGTTTTATTCCTAATCAGTATCATGAGTATAGTGAATTGGATGATAGCCAAGTTTGTCATGTTTGGTGTGTGGAAATTTCTTTCAGTTTATAAACAAATAATTTTTGAATGTATACATTTTTTTGGTATAATTTGTACTTTGAGACAAACCCTCCATACTATTTATAAATCAAATGTTACAATACACAAAGGAAAAAAAAACAATAACATTATTTTTTTTTTTTTAAATGATATCATGGTAATGGACTCACAGTACAAAAATGTAATATATTTATGTTTGGCTTATTTTGTCATTTAACGTATATTGTGTATAGATGTACTTAAAAAGAAAACCAAATATTTACTGAATTTGAGATAAATGATATTATTAACAATGGAGATTATTCGAGCAGACCTAGATAAAAAAATAACAAAATTTGTGTGCAATGAACAAAAATAAATTAAAATCAAAAGTTTATTAAAAATAATCAGGTGTTGTGATATTGTATATGTCTAAGTGGATGCGTCATGTTCGGTGCTGTGGATGAAGTCCAGAATATCATCACGGTTGTTTATCAGTATTTTACGGCTTGTTGTGTTCTGCTTAAGAAATATACGACCATCAGATGTCCAGTATGTGTATAGTAGGCCATTATATTTTAGTTCTGCAAGCTGCTTTACAAGTTCGGTTCGGTATGTGGTAAAGTTTTCAGTAATGAAGATTTTGTCTGGGTGGTTTTTCAAGCCCTTTTTATTACTATGCACTTTGTTACGTGTTCTGTATGAATGAATCTCACAACTACTTGGGATTTTCCATCTTTTACCTTCCCAATAATATGTGACCTTCCAATATCATGTAAGTTCATATCAAGCCCAAGGTTTTCATTACACACATTGAGAATAAGCTCATCTGTATTAACAGGGTGCTTGATATTTCCCCTTTCATCAACAGGCACCTTAATGTTGTGGAAACGAAGGCTGGTACGTCTTGAATATTGTTCCTGACCTTCTATCCTGGATTCAAGCTCTATAATTTTATTGTACAATGCATTATCCCCAGATGCCCTCATAAAAAACAAAACAATCAATAAAGGTTTGGCAACAACTGGCCACAGCAATTTATTCACAAGTTACAATTGTTAAATTTGAATATGACTAGATAATTTGTAAATTGAGTAAAATGTCATATGTTACAATTGTTAAATTTGAATATGACTAGATAATTTGTAAATTGAGTAAAATGTCATATGATAAAAATTTGACTTTAAAATGATTAAATTGAATGTTTGTTTATCCATGCTGATCGCCGAATATGTTCCAATGGCAAATCATAGATGAAAAATGATGACTGTCGGATAGCAATTAGCCCTGGAAATCAGTGGCTAACGCTAGCAGACTTAAATATATGAGAATATGCAGAAATTAAACGGAAGTAATTAACCCCGGACATCGGAGGTAAATGTTAAATTCAATATGTCCACTGATATACCTCGTTTAACGCAGCGAAATCGGCCATATACTGGTATACAAGCAGGTTTAAAACAGCTACAAGTTCGTGGGATAAGCAAGCACATCCACAATGTCGGAGTGCCCTTAGCACTAGTTTGCAATATAAAATGCTTCAACGTCTTTTTATCCTTAATTCGAACCAATGGTGGACGACGCCTTCTTCCTGAGTAGTTGTACTTCATTATAAATATACCATTTACTGACACAACCTGTTCAAATATATAAAACCAAAGCAGAATATGTTACAAAGGTCCACTCCTTACGGAGTGGGTGGGTGGGTTTTGGTCGATTACAGATGTCTGTATTTTGAAGGCTTCTTCTCCCTCCAAATACTATTTCAAAAAGGACGTACAAATGACGTCATCCCAACAAGGTTTAATAAAATACCGAATAACCAAACAATCACGATCGACAACAACGACTAAATTCGAGGACACTTGGATAAACGATTTAAATTTTATGCATTTAAATCTCATTATCCCCAGATGCCCTCATAAAAACAAAACAATCAATAAAGGTTTGGCAACAATTGGCCACAGCAATTTATTCACAAGTTACAATTGTTAAATTTGAAAATGACTAGATAATTTGTAAATTGAGTAAAATGTCATATGTTACAATTGTTAAATTTGAATATGACTAGATAATTTGTAAATTGAGTAAAATGTCATATGATAAAAATTTGACTTTAAAATGATTAAATTGAATGTTTGTTTATCCATGCTGATCGCCGAATATGTTCCAATGGCAGATCATAGATAAAAAATGATGACTGTAGGATAGCAATTAGCCTTGGAAATCAGTGGCTAACGCTAGCAGTCTTAAATATATCAGAATATGCAGAAATTAAACGGAAGTAATTAACCCCGGACATCGGAGGTAAATGTTAAATTCAATATGTCCACTGATATACTTCGTTTAACGCAGCGAAATCGCCATATTGGAATGGCAAGCAAGCTTTCAGTTGTAAGAAAACTTGATTGTCATGACAACCGCCAATAAATTGGGGGGAGTTGCGCAAGTTGTGGCCATTGTGCCGTACACATGTACTATATGGTTTGTAATAGTGAATAATTTTCACTTTCAAAATTTTAACAAAATGCTGACATCTTAGGAGAAACTACTGTTCTCGAAAAAGAGGGGCTATCAGAAATTCACGCAATAAAATATTGGTGCCTGAATCATAAATACAACTTATCAAAAACCTAACTTTTTCCATCCAAGATCATTTCCACCAACATGAAACATTATATAATTGGGAGGGTCTTCCAGTGACAATAATGTTCTTATATGATTCTTTAACCTGTACTTAAAATTTTAAATCAGCAAAATTGGCTAGATTCAAATAACTTGTGCTATATAACTCTGTATTCAATAACAAATGGATTCCGAGCCAATTGGCTATAAATGTGTAATTCTTACAACTCCACCTATAATAATTTCCAAACTAAACTAATCCGGCAAGTTGGCTCAATTCAAATAACT
The DNA here is from genome assembly GCA_002080005.1 of Gigantidas platifrons. NCBI lineage: Eukaryota > Metazoa > Mollusca > Bivalvia > Mytilida > Modiolidae > Gigantidas > Gigantidas platifrons. The sequence continues at coordinate 8,230 of MJUT01022006.1, forward strand.
TGTGCTATATAACGTTTAACTCTGTAATCCATAACAAGCAGATTCCAGGCCAAATTGGCTATAAATGTGTAATTGACTAAACTAAGCAGCCAAATTTGCTCAATTCAATTAAACTGTGCTATAATTGTGTAATTCTTACCATTCAACTTATAGCCCCAGATCAACGCCACCTGTTGTGCGACGGGCTTCTATGAAGTTCACAATACTGGATCCAATTATCCATACTTACATTTAGTAGATAGCAATTAGATGCCAATTCCCAAGTATTAAGGTTACACAAAACTATCAAAAGAGAAAATAAAATTAACTATGAACATTACTTGCAGCCAAGATAGATCTGACAACATTACCTATATTCTGATATACGTATTTCTTGTGAACCTTTGATTTCCACCTGCCAGAGCATTTTATTTGGTTTCCCGGCATGCCATCAATGGCACAACAGACATTTGATAATAACATAAGTTCATATCAGCTAAACATCTAAATAATATAAGTACGTATCAGCTAAGCATCTGAAATTAATATAAGTATATATCGGCTAAAAATCTTAAAATAATATAAGTACGAATCAGCTAAACATCTTAAAATAATATAATTATGTATCAGCTAAACATCTGCAATTAATACAAGTATGTATCGGCTAAAAATCTGAAAATAATATAAGTACATATCAGCTAAAGATTTGAAAATAATATAATTACGTATCAGCTAACATCTGAAAATAATATAAGTACATATCGGCTAAACATCTGAAAATAATATAAGTACGTATCAGCTAAATATCTGATAACAAGGCAAGTACATATAGCTAACATCTGAAAATTATATAAAATTGTAAGTACATATATAGCAGCTAAACATCTGAAAATAATATAAGTACGTGTCCGCTAAACATCTGTAAATAATATACGTACTTGTCAGCTAAGCATCTGTAGATAAGGTAAGTAAATATCAGCTATATCAGCTAAACATCTGATAATAAGCTTAATTCATATCAGATAAACATCTGAAAATAAGAGATAAATACACAACAGCTAAACGTCTGAAAGTAAGCAGTGGTCCGTTGGCCCACGGCCAGTGACCATTTATTCGGACCAGTGACTTTTGCCAAATTTTTTCAATAGAATCTATATAAATATTCTAATTTGAAGTTTTCGGGCCAGTAAATTCTAAAGTCTAATTTCGAAGACTGAGTACGGCGAGTAATTATCTGCTAAACCTGAAATAAAACATCTGAAAATAAGATACTGTATCAGCCAAACATCCGATAATAATACAAGCTCATATCCAAACATCTGACAAGAAGATAAGTTAATATTAGCTAAGCATCTGATAATAAGATAATTACATATCAGCTAAACATCCGATGATAATATGAGTACATATCAACCAAACATCCGATAATAGGATAAGTTCATATCAGCGAAGTGTCCGATAATAATATAAGTACACATCAGCTAAGCATCTGAAAATAGATAAATACATCAACTACCCATCTGATAATAAGGTTAGTAATTGTCAGCTAAACATCCGAAACAATGCAAGTTCATATCAGCTAAACATCTGACAATAATGCAAGTTCATATCAGCTAAACATCTGATAATAAGATAAGTACATATCGGCTAAACATCTGAAATTAAGATAAGTACATATCAGTTAAACATCTGAAATTAAGGTAAGTTCATATCTGTTAAACATCTGATAATAAGACAAGTTCATGTGAGCTAAATATTTGGAAAAAGATAAACATATTACAGATAAACATCTGATATTAAGGTTGGTAATTATCGGCTAAAGATCTGATCTGATAAAATGATATGTTCATATCAACTATTCATATGAAAATAAGACACTTCATATAAGCGAAACATCTGATAAAAGATAAGTACATGTCAGTTTAACATCTGATAATAAGGTAGATCTACATATCAGCTAAACATCTGATAATACAGTTAGTAATTATCAGCTAAACATATGATAATAAGGCAAGTTCATATCAGCTGAACATCTGATAATAATGCAAGTACATATCATATAAACATCTCATAATAAGGTAAGTACATCAGTTTAACATCTGATAATAAGATAGGTTCATATCAGCTAAACATCTGATAACAAGGTTAGTAATTATCAGCCAAAATCTGATAAGTTAGTACCTATCAGTTAAACATTTGAAAATAAGGCAAGTACGCATCAGTTAAACATCTGATAATAACTTAAGTTCACATCAGCAAAACCTCTGAAAATAAGATAAGTACACGCCAATTAAACATGTGATAATAAGATAAGTTCATATCAACTGAACATCTGAAAATGCGATATAAAGTGCACATCAGTTAGACATCTGGTAATAAGATGTCTAAGCTCATATAGCTCAACTTGATAATAAGGTTAGTACATATCAATTAAACATCTGAAATTATGTTTTATGCACCCCCTGTACAACACCTTTATATACTGAAATTTATCTGATAATCATGTTTTCGCAACCATCGTTATACCAATGTTATATACTGTAAGGTTGTGTTTTGTGTAAGAAGTAAATAAAGTTTATAAACATCAACTGTATTTGGAAACTAATAAAATATTTACATATATAACACAGCAACGCCGACATACGGCTGTAAAATATAATTGTCATGTCTTCTTGACTGTTTGACGACACACGCCATTCCCAGATTCTCACAATTCTACCTCCTCTCTGAAGAGCGAAGATACATGTACCGTAAATGCTCACTACAATACTGAAATTTATCTGATAATCGTGTTACATGCAACATAGGTATACTACTTTATATGCTTAAATTTATAATAATTATATTATGCAACGACTGCATATCATGTTATACATTGCATACTGAAATTTATCTGAGAATGTGTTATAAGCCAAATCTGTATACCCTATTATAAACTAAAGTTTGTCCGATTATCATGTTTCTCCACCATCGGTATATACCCTTTTATATACTGACATTTATCTGATAATCATGGTATGTGCAACATCAGTATACAAAGGTATATACTAAACTGGGTTAAACATATCTAATAATTAAATTACGCACATCATTATTCTGTGTAATCTGCTTAAATTTATATGGACATTGTAACATTAGTAAAACATTATATACCAAGTGAAACACCAGCAGTTGTTTTGCCACGAAAAAAAAAATAATAAAACAAAAAATGTGAGCAAATTTACAAGTGACCTAAACGCAGTTGCACCATGCATGCATTTTCTTATGTACAAGACCGATTCCATGGACACAAAATACCAACACTACGCTTCTTAAAATATTTTATCTATATGCATCTGTTAATTAAAAACAATGCTGTCTTTGCAGTAAATGTGTACCCAGTATGATGGGCATATGTGACTCAGGTATTTATTGTGTCTAAATCAGCATTCGATCTATAAACCAATTTAAAACTCGTTGAGCACATATCTCATAATAATCTGAACACGCGGTATTTAAACCACGCCGCAGGTTACGTCGGCTACCATTCTACCATTCTAAAAATACTTCACTTTACGTGTGTAGCCAGGCATATCATAATACATGTAACATGACAACAATTTTGTCGATATTAAAATACTCCCCGACATTAGGATTTTTCAGGTATTTTTTGTTTTTTTTTAAGTAGATAGTCTCCGTGAATTTGCTTTTCTTCGATTCTCAGCAAACACAAAAAAGAAATTATTCTGAAACAGAACTATCTCAAAGTTAATAGGTGTTTACATTAAACAACTGGTTAGAATATTTGTAGTTGTCGTGATTAGCGGAGATCTACACATTTCAATATTTTCCCCATTAAAGATATTCATTATGCGTGTCGCTTTAGCCGAGTTACCCTCGATTTCACTTTCCAAAAGCAATGCCCCTCCTTTTTTTTAAGGTTCGAATCCCTCGCAAGATAAATATATACTCAGTCACTCTATCTCTGTTAGAGATTCATTGCCAGTTTTATTATCATGCTGTGGCCTAGGCATGGCTTAGTATGGCGTGCATGCCGGGTTATTTTCCCACATCTTAATGTGTAACATGAAGTTTGGTTGTCGGTCACGGAATAGGGTTTTGTTTTTAGTTGACGAAGAGCATGGCGAATTCCTTATTTTTTCTTTCTTTTTCTCCCTTTTTTCCGCCTCGATTGACAATACGCTTAAATATTCCGGCCATCGACAAAATTAATGCTATAAACATGTCAATCAACCTCTGAATATTTGTTTTAAAACATTTAAATGTGTATTTGAATACCATACATTACGATTTTGGTCGATTACAGATGTCTCTATTTTGAAGGCTCCTTCTCCCTCCAAATACTATTTCAAAAAGGACGTACAAATGACGTCATCCCAACAAGGTTTAATAAAATACCGAATAACCAAACAATCACGATCGACAACAACGGCTAAATTCGAGGACACTTGGATAAACGATTTAAATTTTATGCATTTAAATCTCATTATCACTATCAAAAGGCAACAGAAATATAAAATTATAAATATAGGCTAAATCTATTCATTTTCAGCACGTGGAAACATCTCGGTTTGATAAACAATCACTTATTTTTGTAACATCTAGACAAAATAAGATAAGATAAATTTTATCTAGATTGATTGATTTTTTATTCTTGGTATTTAACGCCACTTTCAGCAATATTTAAGCTGTATCATGGTGACCAGTTTTAGTGGTGGAAGAAGACGGAGTACCTGGAGAGAACCACCGACCATGGACTAGCAACTGGTAAACTTTATCACTTGCGGCTACGAGTCGAGTGTACCCTTTTTTGTAATTTTCAAAGCCGGAAGCGAACCCACGCCGTATTGGTGATAGGCTTATATGAGTTGTATATGGCCATTGTGTTGTCTGTTCTTCTTCGATATACGAATTCTGATTGCTCCTTTGGTATCTTTTGACCATTGTGTTGTCTGTTCTTCTTCGATATACGAATTCTGATTGCTC
>MJUT01022006.1:76050-88477 GCA_002080005.1 Gigantidas platifrons
ATTACTTGCATTGGATTTCTAATTAATAATACGTCAATATCATATAGATTAAGTAAGCAAAACATTTTCTTCTAATAGAGATCTAACAGACTATATAATATTTTTGCTCTCGCTTCAATGCAAGATGATGTAATCTAAATCAAAAATATAATGTGGTGTAAAAAGGAGATAAAAAGTTGCTGACAGATATATATCAGTGAAGTTATTCAGAAAAATAATTAAATTGATTGGATAATTGTCATACATACAAAAATGTTCTATTTAACTCAAGCACTTTTATATTTTATTATTGTAGTATATGTATTTAGATTTTTAAAGGTTGACACATGCATGCAGTTCATAAAACATTTGTAATCTTTTTGACAACAATGACAACAGGTTATTTCCCTTGACAATGGAGATGGACTTTTTTCACTCCGTAAAATTCCGATAAAAACCTTATTTATCAAGTCAACCCGGCGATAGGATATGGAGTATTTAGTGACTCAAAATTCGTTTGTCCCGTGAGTGTTTAGAAAATAACTTTTTTCGCAAAATTGATGCACACAGAATATTTTTAATATTTCCTAAAACAGGCACATAAATGAGTACATACGACAACATGAAAACTACTCACTAGGTTTTTTTTCTTGATTAAGAAAAAGACGATCGAACGTGTGAACAAAGTTGGACTTTGGACTTTATTCATGAGTATTATTTTCATTTAAATAACCACGCCTACTTTGTGTTTACAAATAACCTCCACGTGTAAATATGACAGCAATATCGGAAACCGCTAAAATTATTGAAGAAAGCAGAAAAATCCTCGAACATGGCCAGGATACTTCAAATTCATCGCTTCTTGAGATATTTATCAACCTTGCTTCCTCACTGGACAAGAGCATGAAGCGTATTGAAAATGGAATTAATAAAATTGACGAAATAAAAACCACCGTTAACGCAATGGCTTATGATATACGAAAGCTTACAACTGATGTCAAAGTTGTTGAATCCAAATATGGTGAGATGGAAACTAATATACAGGGGCTTAGCAACGTATTCGACGATATTAAAGAAAAATGTCACAAACATACTGAAGAAGTAGGCAATCTCAATGATAGAATTTCGAGATTAGAGAAGGAATTAAGAGATATACCAGCACGTAACGCAAATACTCCTCCTGATATTAAATACCTTCGCGACACTGTATTAGACTTACAATGCAGAAGCATGAAAAATAACCTCATGTTTACTGGCCTTGCATATAGACAAAGTGAAAATTGTGAACAAAAACTAAGAGACCTTATATACGAAGAATTGGGTATAGAACAACACATCGAGTTCGGCAATGTTCACAGATTTGGTAAAATTGGCAGAAATGGTGTTAGGCCAATCGTGGCCAGATTTATCTACCATCACCAGCTGAAACTAGTTCTGACGAATGCGTATAAACTATGGCGCAACGCCTTTAGTGTTCACGAACAATTTCCCGCAAAAATAGTTGAAAGGCGTCAGAAGTTATATCCCGTAATGAACGAGGCTAGACGAAACGGAAAACGCACCTCGATGGTCCGAGATCGTCTATATATTGAAGGCAAATTGTACACCACTGATGATAATGATGACATGGAGATCGTAACAAATTACCTCCGTGATGCAACTGTAACTCCTCAAAGACAAGATCGTGACCAACGTAGACCAGGGCGGCCTTCCAAGCGTCCAAGAGCAGGATCATCACCTCAGCCGGTAGACGGTGAAATGGTATACTAGGGATGTCGGGGAGATACAAGAAAACAAGATAAAACTTCGGCAAACAAAGACTTAGGTAGATTTATATATTGTCAATCAAATGAGAAAGATACTTCTGACATATTGTGTGCAATACTTAATACTATTCAATTAATTTGTATTACAGAACATGATGTATTCAGTCAATTATTGTTATTGTTCAGGTTGTTTATTGCCAAAATGTATGATGTTAATAGTTTAACTGAATGTAATGAAAACATAAGCTTAGATATGCAGGTAGATAATTCGATCTCAAATGACAATGTGAATTTATTGTCAAGTGATATATTTAACCAGTATCATAAAATAACACCTGTATGTCCTGTAATTAATAATTTAGTTACAAATCAGAATAGAAACTCATGTAATTTAGGTGTGAAAGAAAATACTAATGTAAATACGAATATATTTAATGATTTAGTTTTAAATGTAAATAATGTTATTGTTGATACAGATAATGACATATAATTTATTAGTGTTGATAGTACATATAATGATACTCATAATAGTTTAAAAGTGTTGGGTTTAAACTGTTGTGGGATTAAAAATAAATTAAATTATCCAGAATTTGAAGATTTGTTACGAGGTAACGATATATTGTGTTTAACAGAAACTAAAACTGATGACTTGGACGCGATAAATCTAATGGGTTATAGTTTTAAGATGAAAAATAGGGAAAAGGTAAAACGAGTTAAATCTGGTGGTATAATTCTAGGATATAAAGATTATCTAGATGCATTTATTGAACCAATAGTTACTGATTGTAAATTTGTGTTGTGGTGTAAAATTTCTAAACTAATTAGCGATGACGATGTAATATTAGGTATAATATATATACCTCCAGAATATACCTCATACTCTTCTCCAGATGCATTTAACCAAATAGAGAATGAATATTTAAATCTTTTCGCTAAATACAAAAAGTTTTTGTTGGTCGGTGACTTCAATGCTCGTACAGCAGAAGAACAAGATTTTATATATATTGAAGAAAACGACTTTGCTGAAGATTTTGAAGGTATTGTTGTAAATGAAGTATGTACATTAGATTTATTCAAAATTCCAAGAAATAGAAAAAATATGGATAAAACTAAAAATCGATTTGGAAACCAACTGCTTGATTTTTGTAAAGGTAATACTATTTTTGTTATGAACGATAGGTTACCGAATGATCGCGAGGGAAATCTAACATGTCGGAATGCTAGTTTAGTTGACTATTGTTTATGTAATGTTAACTTTTTACAGAATATTATTGATCTCGATGTATTAGAATTTTTATCTTTATACTCTGATGTTCACTCAGCAATTGTTGTATCACTTAGATGTATGTTTGATGAAAACCAAAAAGATGATAACCAAAATGTTGATAATTCTTTAAACCGGGAAAAAATTAATAAATGGGACCGTGAAAAGAATAGTGACTTTCAAAATAATCTAAACGGTAATGAGCTTCGAAAACTTGTGAATGATCTGGAAACTGTAAACTTAAATAATTTAACTCAAGAGAAAATAAATTCCTTTGTAAATGAGCTCGGAAATGTACTGTTAGATTCTGCAAAGAATACATTCGGAACTCATACTGTCAAGCCAAAAAGAAAACAGACATATTCAAGAGAGCATAAACCTTGGTTTAATTTAGAATGTAAGTTTGCCAGACAAAATTACAGAAAACTTAAACGCAAACACAAAGAGAAACCATCATTAAATTTAGGTAGCAAAGTTAAAGAAACAGAGAGAAATTATAAGAAACTTTTGAACAAAACTTTAAAATCATATAGAAAAAATATTTCAAAAAAACTAAAAGGACTCCGATCACAAAATACAAAGGAATACTGACGAATTCTGAACCAGCGTGAACATAATAAACAACCCAATATTGATTTCGATAAGTTACTTGATTTTTTTAAAAAGCTTAATTCATCTGAAACCAACTCACAAGACGCGGTGAATATCCCTGAAATAGACAGAAATCGAATAAATGACTTAAATGAGAATCTTAATAGTGAAATTTCAAAGGAAGAAATTCTTAAATGTGTAAAAAGTTTAAAAAACGACAAAGCGTGTGCTGATGATTTTTATAATAAATGAGTACATTAAATCGACATGCAACCAGTTACTTGATATATATGTAAAACTTTTTAATATAATCTTTAAATGTGGCTTAATACCAGAGTCGTGGATATTGGGAACAATAAAACCTTTCTATAAAAATAAAGGGAATAAATATGATCCTAAAAATTACAGGCCGATAACTATAGTTAGCTGTTTTGGAAAATTGTTTACAGCCATTTTGTGTAATAGACTTACTGACTTTTCTGACGAATTCTTGTTGCTAAGTGAAATTCAGTGCGGTTTTCGAAAGGGATATTCAACCACCGATTGTATTTTTGTACTTAATTCATTTTTTGAAATATTGAAATTTAAAAAAAAAATTATTTTGTGCATTTATCGATTTCGAAAAAGCATTTGATACAATCAGGCGAGAGGCTCTATGGTATAAAATGGTAATGAGTAATATTAGCGGAAATATGCCTAGAATTATTTTTAATATGTATAATAATATTAAATCATGTTTGTCTTATAATGGTAAAAAATCTGAATATTTCCCCTGTGAAATAGGTGTTCGACAAGGTGAAAATTTATCCCCGTTTTTATTTTCGTTATTTCTAAATGATTTCGAAGATTTTTTTATACAAGAAAATGTGATAGGTCTAAAAACTATCTCAAATGAGCTAGAAAACAAACTTAATATTTATCTTAAACTCTTTATTATTTTGTATGCAGATGACACTGTCCTTATGGCAGAGTCGGATTCTGAACTACAGACATTGTTAGACACCTTTTATCACTATTGTATTACTTGGAAAATGAAAGTAAATGTAGATAAAATGAAGAAAGTGATTTTTTCTAAGGGGCGAATGCCGGTTAATCTTCAGTTTAAATATAATGGGAAGGACATTGAAATAGTTAAAGATTTTAATTATCTTGGTATATATTTTTCTAGATCTGGTTCATTCAAAACATGTAAAAAACACCAGGCCGAGAAAGCTATTAAAGCTATGTACGAAGTTCTAAAGAAAGGTAGAAAACATAATTTATCTATAAGTTGTCAACTGGATCCTTTTGATAAGCTAGTGAAACCTATTTTATTATACGTTGTGAGGTATGGGGATTTGGTAATAATGAAATTTTAGAACGTGTACAATTAAAATTCTGTAAACTTTTGCTTCATTTGAAAACAACGACAACAAACTGTATAGTATATGGTGAGTTAGGACGATATCCAGTCGAAAATGACATAAAATTACGAATGATATCTTATTGGGGTAGATTAATTTCAGGGAAAGACACTAAATTATCTTCAATTTGTTACAGACTTTTGCATCAGCTCTCATTAGAATCAAACATTAACTCCAGTTGGTTAAAATACATAAAAAATATATTTGATGAATGTGGTCTGTCTTATGTATGGATCAATCAAATTTTTTTAAATGATGTTTGATTAAAAGAAATTGTAAAAAACTCACTCCAAGATCAGTTTAAGCAGACATGGCTAGGAAATATTCAGAACAATTCAAAAACTTTAAACTATAGGTTATTCAAAGATAAACTGGAATTTGAAAACTATTTTGATATCCTCGATGATAGAGACCTTTATACATTTTGTCACTTTAGAACTGTAAATCATAAACTACCGATCGAATATGAGCGCTGGAACAATATACAAAGGGAAAACCGGGTTTGTAATTTATGTAATTCACAAGATCTTGGAGACGAGTTCCACTATTTATTGAAATGTATTTTTATGTCAGATATGAGAAAGAATTGTGTTAATAATAATTTTTTCAGAAATGCTAATATTTTAAAATTTGGAGAACTAATGAATCAAACTAAATTATCAAAACTTAAAAAATTCTGTGTATTTATTAGATTTATTAACAACAACGTGTGTCCTCCTGGTTAACTTTTGGTATGTATAACTTCACCATTTTGTAAATAGTGTACATATTTTATATTTGTCAATGTATTTGCTTATTTATTGTATAGTCTGTATACCATTATACTTACAAAGGTTTATCAGAAATAAAATATATATAACAACAACATCGCTGTCATATTTCAATTCCTTAGGCATCAAAGATAATCTATGACATATATTTCCTGTGAAACAAAACATTCTCACGTAAGGTTTTGCAGTTTTGAAAAAAGAGTAGTAAAGTGTTACCATAAGTCAAAGTGGGTGATGAAAACTGTTTCTGTCTGACCAACATTATAGTCAAATGTAACTGATCCTACTCATTTCCACTTTCAAAGTTATACTTCAAACATCAGCAGTACAAAATCAAAATAAAAGTCTTGAAAAATGTCCAAAAACCCCAATTTTCTTAGAAGAAGTTTTGCAGATGTTATGAAAGAAAAGTTTGACAGAGAAGCTATTACTGAAGGTATGTTAATTTAAGTACATTGCACACAATAGTAGATTTGGGTCTTCCTAATCACACCATACAACAGACTCGTATCATTACAATCAAAAACCACCAGACACGGGCACAAACCATCGTTTGACCAAATATGGTAAAAATCAATTGTATTGATTATTTTTCAATGAAGTTAACATTCCTAAGGTATAATATTTTTAATTAAACTAATTTCACAATTTCTTTTATGTTAAATGCATACAAAGGTGAAGATTATATATCAAAAAGTGAAAAAATGTAATTGATAAATGAGCTACACTTGAAAGTTTAATTCATAGAGCAAAATCCAATAAACTTGAGAAAAGCTTGATATTGATTTTTACCATATTAGGTTTGTGACTGTGATGGTTTTTGACTGTAATGACATGATCCGTTGTAGTATGTGCTCTTGAAAACCTGTGTCGAATGGGGTTTATGTAGCCACTAAATGTCCATGTTTGGTATAGGATAGCAACATTCAAATTTTACAGGATCATAATATTTATTTTTATATTAACGTGGGGTATTTTTAGTGCGTTCAGGTAGAGAAGGAAACAAAAAAGTTCTTAGGAACAACTTGGAAACAAACAATTTTGGATAATTTTCTTTAAAAAAATCCTCCCCACCCTTTCCAGTAATAAATGGTCTGTGCCTAATAAAAGTGTGACAACGATAAAACAGAACATTAAGTCACACGACCTGGGAAACACAGAATCAACAAGTTATAAAACAAAGAAATATATTGTAGTTGTATCTGTGGTATCTTTTATTTCAAGCTAAAAATAAAGTATCCTCGATGTAACGGGACTACACAAAGAATGATGCGATGAAGATAAACTTTTTTTTCAAATAACGCAAGCAGTTTTCTGTTGGTGCATTACAAATTGCATATAAACCTTCAAATGTATTTTTCCTTGAAATTTCTTGATTTGTGGTAATAAAAGCTTGAGTTTGTATGTAGATTAAATAGAATTGATGTTGTACTAGCACTACACAATCTTAATGAATATTCATAAGACACCAAGAGATTTAACAAAGCTTATTATTCCACTCTAAAATATTTATTTTACTTATATAGAAATTCGATTGGTCGAAACAATCCCACGTGACATTTATCAAAGCATCGTATTTCCCTCCCAACAACATCATATTTCCCTCTCAACAATTTCGTATTTCCCTTATTCGAAATTCTCAAGATTTAACGCGAGTTATCTCGATTTGGTCATATAAACGTATTCCATGTTAGTAAAGAAAACTCCAGAGATGCTCCGAAATAATAATTTTGTAAACAAAGATGGCCAAAAGATTTCATTTGGCAGAAGACAATGAAATTGAAGAACTTTTGTTAAACAAGGACTCAATTCACCAAAACGTTGGCCTGGTGGAATAAAACATTCATTTCCCTTGAATAAGGGAGATATCTCCCTTATGCAAGGGAAATAAATGTATACTCCCTTCCTATGGTACCGAGGGCTCTATGATATCACGGTATTTACGTTTCACACGATTGCGCGATTGCAGCGCCACCTGGTAGGAGATCTAGTTTGGTATAGTGGAGTCCCAACCTACACGTTTACGATCATCTGTCAAAATCATAAACTGTCTGCACAGTTTTTTTTCTACAGGTGGGAATCTTTTTATAGATGGATGGAATTATATTTACCTCGTTTTGAACATAAACAAACAGACGACAAGTAGAGAGTGCTTGCAGTTGGAACAAATCAATAACAAATGATTATAAGGACGTTTTCTTGTTTAATCATGTTGGACAATAATTTATCAGATTTCCGGGTATCAGATTTCCGCTGTTAATGTTTGATACAACACTCCATAGACTGATTATCGGAACTACCTCGGTACCATAGGAATATCCTTTTCTTGACCTATAAAATGGACGCTCTTGTGATTGCCGATTATAGACTCGTGGATATACTTTGGTTAAAAATGATGCATTGGATATGAAGGAAGGGATCTGCTGAAGTAATAAAAGTAATATTTTCACTCAGCTATGGAACCGTTTTCATTTATTTCTGGTACAACATTAACTACCGCGGTACCATAGAACCCCGGGCTATAATATTATTTACTCATATACATATATTGAATCTGATTTGATAAAACACTGTCACATGATATTTATATCCATTCGTTGGGTCAACCGCTAATCATAAGGTCTCATAGTAAGGTCCACCGCTCGCGAGGAAATCCTAAGGAAATTCCCACGTGAGCCTCACATGTTTCCAATCATAGTTACTCGGGTGACCTTATTGTTCTCTGGGAGACAAACAGTCAGGTCACACTCCAACAAGGGTGATAATTGTATAAGATCAATTCCTTCATTTGTCAAGCCTTGAAATTTATTCGTCAGAATCATTCATTTTAATTAGCTACTGTTGTTCTTTTTTTATATTTCCAGATCAAAAGAGTGACAGACAAACGGAAGTCGTAAGAACATAAGGACAAGCAGCTTCCTAATTAATACCACATTTTAGTGTGGAAGTGTACAATTAATTCATCTTGGTCTCCGAAAGAAGTAAATGTCTTTAGAAAAAAAGTAAATTAACGTCACTACTTGTCATCAATCTATTTATTTGGGATATAATTTCTATGACAATTCAGAATTTTAATTCAATCTATAAATATATGAGTGAAATCAATACAAATAATATAGAAATATAGTAAAAATATTAATTTATTAGATAATGCATGTAATTATGTTGTTACTTGCAAAATCGGACCACAATAACAAGATGATTAGGTCTAGAAGTAAGGATAATCATTTCCGTTTATGCAGATATCATTTTCAGTATTTTTGTTTATTTCTAGAATTTGCAAAGCCAAACAATAATGAATCGTGTCCGTACAAACCTTTAGCTTGTTCAAACTCTTGTCAAACAATAATCAATAGTGTCAGTACAAACCTTTAACTTGTTCAAACTCTTGTCAAACAATAATCAATAGTGCCAGTACAAACCTTCAACCTGTTCAAACACTTGTCAAACAATAATCAATAGTGTCCGTACAAACCTTTAACTTGTTCAAACTCTTGTCAAACAATAATCAATAGTGCCCGTACAAACCTTTAACCTGTTCAAACACTTGTCAAACAATAATCAATAGTGTCTGTACAAACCTTTAACTTGTTCAAACTCTTGTCAAACAATAATCAATGGTGTCCGTACAAACCTTTAACTTGTTCAAACTCTTGTCAAACAATAATAAATATCATCCGTTAAAACCTTTAACTTGTTCAAACTCTTGTCAAACAATAATCAATAGTGTCCGTACAAACCTTTAACTTGTTCAAACTCTTGTCAAACAATAATAAATATCATCCGTAAAAACCTTTGACTTGTTCAAACTCTTGTCAAACAATAATCAATAGTGTCCGTACAAACCTTTAACTTGTTCAAACACTTGTCAAACAATAATCAATAGTGTCCTTACAAACCTTTAACTTGTTCAAACTCTTGTCAAACAATTATCAATAGTGTCCGTACAAACCTTTAACCTGTTCAAACTCTTGTCAAACAATAATGAATAGTGTCCGTACAAACCTTTAACTTATTCAAACTCTTGTCAAAAAATAATCAATAGTGTCCGTATAGACCTTTAGCTTGTTCAAACTCTTGTCAAACAATAATAGAATTTAAGTTATATGCTTAAATTCGTTTATAGCGTTGGGATTCTACGCCTACGGTATTGTATTCAGGGTTTTAGGTTAACAGTTTAGAGTGACGTAATTATTCCTTACCAGACAAGACGGATGTTGATCAGCGATTAATTTATTGATCATATGTTTAGCTGATAATTACTAACCTTATTATCAGATGTTTAGGTGATATGTACCTACCTTATTATCAGACGTTAAACAGGTATGTACTTATCTTTTATCAGATGTTTCGCTTATACGAAGTGTCTTATTTTCATATGTTGATACGAATGTATCTTCTTATCAGATCAGATCTTAGCTTATGATTACTAACCTTAATACCAGATGTTTACATGTATCTGATATATTTATCTTAATTTCAGATTATCTTATCTTATTATCAGATGTTTGTCTGATAAAAACTTATAATTTTATCAGATGTTTGGCTGATTAGTACTTGTGTACTTATGTTATTATCAGATGCTTAGCTGTTATGTTTTTATATTATTTTCAAATGTTTACTTGATATGCACTTGCCTTATTATCAGATGTTTAGCTGATATGTACTTATCTTAATTTCAGATGCTTAGTAGATATGAACTTATCTTATTATCAGATGCTTAGCTGTTATGTTTTTATCTTATTTTCAAATGTTTACTTGATATGCACTTGCCTTATTATCAGATGTTTAGCTGATATGTACTTATCTTAATTCAGATGTTTAGCTGATATGTACTTACTTTATTATCAGATGTTTTAGCTGATAATTATTTATCTCAATTTCAGATGTTTAGCTAATATGTATTTATCTTGATTTCAGATGCTTAGCTGGTATGTGCGTGTACTTATCTTAATTTCAGATGTTTACTTGATGTGCACCAGTGATTAGGATTAAAATTTTAATAATGGGACATTTTCTATTGACATTCAGAATTTCAATGGGTCATTCTTTTTACATTCTTTGTAAATATTTCTAATTTCAATGGAACATTTTCAGATGGAATATGATAAATGGCACATAGCCCCTCTAATCCCAATCACTGATGCACTTGCCATATTATCAGATGCTTAGCTGATATGTACTTATCATAATTTCAGCTGTTTAGCAGATATGAACTTAGCTTATTATCAGATGTTTAGCTGTTATGTGTTTATCTTATTTTCGGATGCTTACTTGATATGCACTTGCCTTATAATCAGATGTTTAGCTGATATGTACTTATCTTACTATCAGATGTTTGCCTCGTATGTATTATCTTATTTTCAGATGTTAAGCTGATATGAACCCATCTTAATTTCAGATGTTTAGCTGATATGCACCTGTCTTATTATCAGATGTTTAGCTGATATGTACTTATCTTAATTACAAATGTTTATCTGATATATACACTTGTAATTTATCAAATGCTTAGCTAATATAACTTATTATATTATCAGATGTTTGGCTGATATGTACTTATAATTTCATCAGATGTGTAGTTGGCTGATATGTACGTATGTACATATCTTATCATCAGATATTTAGCTGATATGAACTTACCTTATTTCAGATCTTTAGCTGACAATTACTAACCTTATCAGATGTGTAGCTGATGTATTTATCTTATTTTCAGCTGTTTAGCTGAGATGTGCTTATATTATTATCAGATTCTTAGCTGATATGAACTTTTCCTATTATCAGATATATGGCTAATATGTACTTATATTATCATCAGATGTTTAGCTGATCTGTACTTATTTTATTAGCAATTTTTTTAGCTGATAATTACTAACCTTATTATAAGATGTTTTGCTGATATATCTATGTATTTATCTTATTTTCAGATGTTTAGCTGATATGTACTTATTTTATTATCAGTCGTTTGGCTGATACGTACTTAAATTTTTATCAGATGCTGAGCTAATAACAATTTATCGTATTATCAAATGTTTGGCTGATATGAACTTATAATTTATCAGATGCTTAGTTAATATTATCTTATCATGAACTTATAATTTATCAGATGCTTAGTTAATATTATCTTATCTTATTATCAGATGTTTGTCTGATAAAAACTTATAATTTTATCAGATGTTTGGCTGATTAGTACTTGTGTACTTATGTTATTATCAGATGTTTAGCTGTTATGTTTTTATATTATTTTCAAATGGTTACTTGATATGCACGTGCCTTATTATCAGATGTTATCTGATATGTACTTATCTTAATTTCAGATGTTTAGTAGATATGAACTTATCTTATTATCCGATGTTTAGCTATTATGTTTTTATCTTATTTTCAGATGTTTACTTGATATGCACTTGCCTTATTATCAGATGTTTAGCTGATATGTACTTATCTTAATTCAGATGTTTAGCTGATATGTACTTACCTTATTATCAGATGTTTTAGCTGATAAGTATTTATCTTAATTTCAGATGTTTAGCTAATATGTACTTATCTTGATTTCAGATGTTTAGCTGGTATGTGCGTGTACTTATCTTAATTTCAGATGTTTACTTGATGTGCACCAGTGATTAGGATTAAAATTTTAATAATGGGACATTTTCTATT
>MJUT01022012.1:19238-31171 GCA_002080005.1 Gigantidas platifrons
TGTCATCAACAGTTGATAATTTTCTTTTATACGTAGAGTCCCATACACATTACCATTCAAACATAACCAAACAATGAAAAAATATTGGTTTACTTGGACCTCTTTATAAAGGGCACCTGTCTATAAAGGGCAATGTTGCCTCTTCCCATAGATGCCCTTTATACACAGGTTTGACTGTATTTATAACTTTTGGAACATTTTACTTCAGTATTTATATTCATAGACAGTTTGTCCCCGTATCATCCATACTTCAGTTTCAAGTATCAATCTCCGAGTCATCGAGGTTCAAGTACAAACTGTATATATATAAAATCCAACATACTATACCTGCACTGTAGCACGTATATATTCACCTTGTAGCGTAACATAGCGTAGACCACTGCCTAATTTTTAAATATACTTTTTATAGAAAGGCTTTTAGTGTGGATCTTGTGATACTGACTGACTAACAACTGTCTAAAACAGTCGAACATCATAAACTTTTCCGCCAATGTCAGAGTCAAAGTTCATTAAGTTTCTACAAAAACCACTAGTAAATGTAAACGGGAAACTACAACGCATCCCAGTTATACTGGCTGACAGTAAAGGTTTCTTTGTCAGAGACCAAATTAACAATCAAATTGACAGAAATGTTATATTTTGGTGCAAAGGTGGATCTCGTATTCAAGATAGCTACAATTGGCTTAAAAGAAACATAAACTCAAAGATTCAATATATAGGGGATATCGACCTTTATGTGTGGCTGGGAACTTGCAACCTTACATCAAAGAATAAAAACAGAAAACTAACTCTAACCACGCAAAATAATGACACAATAGAATTGATTACTGCATATTTACATAAATTTATAGAATTGATGAAACAGTATCCAAATTCAAGACTAACATTTCTCCAAACACCAGTTTATTCTATAAGAACTTATAATAAACCCAAACCGGATGATGTAGTTCTATGCATCATTACACTCTACAACCACAGAAGAGTGTTACTATTCCGGTAAACCAGTAATTTAAAGACAAACAAAAATCTCCAGTATTTAAATTAAATTCAACTACCATGCCAATAGTAGAAAAATCTTCTCACCTTGGAATAGTTCGATCAACGTCAAAATCAAAAACTGATAATTCCACCATTGAACAAAACATTACGAAAGCAAGAAGGATTTCATACAGTTTAATGAATGTTGGACTCCATGGTAACAACGGCCTTAACCCAGTTACATCAACAGCCATAACAAGATGAACTGTGATACCCCCGCTCTTCGGCAAACAGGAAATAGGAATCTGACAGGTCAAAAAACGCTTCCCATGATATGGAGTATCTATATGAAGCTTGTGACCAAATATCAGATTTCTGTCATCAATAGTTGCTGAGAAAAATGCGACGAAAAATGGGCATATATGTTCAATGTGTATAAAAATCAACAAAGTCGTCAAACAGGAAGTAGGAATCTGATGGGTCCAAAAACGTTTCCCACGATATGGGGTACCTATATGAAGCTTGAGACCAAATATCAGATTTCTGTCATCAATAGTTGCTGAGAAAAAAGTGACGAAAAATTTGCATATATGTTCAAAGTGTATAAAAACCAACTAAGTCGGCAAACAGGAAGTAGGAATCTGACAGGTCCAAAAACGCCACCCACAATATAGTCCGAGATTCCTCTGCCGTTCGACGACTATTTAGAACTTGCTGTTGTCGTTGAACGTCAGAGCGCTTGCCATAAGCAAAACAGCGGATTTTTCCCGCATCTCATTTGTAACACATTTCCACGTTTTGTGGCTATCAGATTTTATTTTCTATCCAAAACCCTAATATATATCGCTTCACCAATCATTTTTCTATTCATTCATAACCACCTTACTCTCAGAGAGTGTAGTTACACTCGATTACAGCACGTTTTTTCCTTACACCCGATGATTTGGTCATTTCACTGCCATTTTTTTAACGTGATCTCGCGATACTAACTGAAAGATGACAGCAATGCATTGCATGATGGGAGATACTAAATGCAGTGCGCCAAATTAGCATACGTAAACAAACATACAAGACGATATAAAGCGTATTCTGCAGGACAAACAGTTCCATCTACAGCTCAAATCAGAGCAGAAGAAAATAATACAAAATATGTTGGATAGAAAAGATTCATTTGGCAGTGTTATCCGCGGGCTTCGGAAAGAGCATGTGTTACGTTTCCCCTATTTTGGACAAGGTCAGATCATATATGCAAATCATCTCCCATGATACATTGCGGTAATAGTAGTTCTCTCGAAGTCACGTGACAAATATTTCAAAATGTCAGTGTTCAAAATGACGAAATCATATGGTCTGGGGAAATTGTGCTGTAATGGAATGTAACACCAATTTCTGAGGGCAAGATGGTTATGAATTAATAGAAAAATGATTGGTGAAGCGATTTATATAAGTGTTTTGGATAGAAAATAATAGTCACAAAACGTGAAAATGTGCCTCTCTCGAGTGTGAGAGGAAAATCCGCTGTTTTGTTTATGGCAAGCGCTGTGACGTTCAACAACAGCAAGTTCGAAATAGTCGTCGAATGGCAGAGGAATCTCGGACTACCCACAATATGGCATACCTATATGAAGCTTGTGACCAAATATCAGATTTCTGCCGTTAATAGTTACTGAGAAAATACAACGAACAGTATCTTGGACGGACGGAAGGAAGGACAGACAGACAGGGGTAAAACAGTATACCCCCTCCCCCTTCGGGGAGCGAGTGCATAATAAAATGTTATGGCCTACCAGTACTGACATACGGCATCGAAATCCTACAACCAACAAAAACCAATATGAATAAACTTGAGCAATTTCTGAAGTCACTGTTGAAGAAAATACTCTCATTACCCATAAATGCTCCAGATCCAGCTTTATATATTATTACTGGCATACTACACATAGAAGCCCAAGCTTAGCATTATTCAATAATATCTGTCGTCAAGACCAAGAATCGTTAGAAAAAGCTATTGCGGTTCGTCAGCTACAAGCAAAAGATCAGAACAGTTCAAGCTGGTTCATAGAAATCAAAAGAACACTCACGAAATATTGGCTTAAACATCCCCTAGAATTGCTACAATATCCTCCGTCAAAAATAGATTGGAAAAGAACCATCAAAGAATGTGTATTTAAATACTGGAAAACTCGTTTGCTAGACGATTGCACAATGTACAAGAACTTAAAATATTTAAATTACTCCAGTTTCAGTCCAAATACTAGTCACGGGATGACCCATGTGGATAAATCTTCTGACCCATCCAGAGAAGCGACCAAGAACCAGAAGATTTAATTCATTTTATATTGAAATGTAAGACACTAGATTCAATAAGAACTCCATACTTAAGAGAAAATGAACAAAATCATCCAACATATTACTAAGAACTCATTTTATGGATACGATCATGCAACTCAACTACAAATCATTTTGGATTGTACCAAACTAGAAAGTGAAATTATCTCGAACCAAAAGAAGAGCAGCTGAAATTGAGTATATTTCCAGGAGGTTATGTTTTGCATTACATTCTACAAGATACAGATCGCTAAATATTAAGAAAGGAAAATACTGATTGATTTACATGGTGAACGCTACAGCTCAATTGATATTTGATCATGGAGATGAACTTTTACTTTTTAATATTGTGTGCAAATATACAGAGATGGTTAACCAAAGTTCATTAGACAGAATGGACTTTTAGATTTTAAGATTGGATTTAATTTTATAAGTCATCACTGTATATATGGCACGAATTTTAATGTATGCATGTATATATGTGGTGGTAGGCAATGTATATATTATGGATGGTAGAGGACATTACATCACACGACACAGCATAACATAAGAAAACAAAACACCACACACTCTACCCACTAGATGGGGTTGCCCGTAAAGGGCGGAAGAAGAGTTGGCGGTAAGGTAAGGCTGAAGTGATCGATTTCACGTCTATAAATTGCTCCTCAATACGTCCATATGTTGTCTCGGTAAAAATTATGTCCTGTCACGTGATTCAGAAAAATTGTTATATTAATTATATTAATATAAATACTATATGTAAGGATGAAGAGACACATTTGTCAGTTATCTGCTTTACATAGAATACGGACGGCGGAGGGTATGAAATTTCAATTGACCTCTTGGGTATATAATTGAAGATTGTATACCCTTCAGTCACCGTTTATTGAAATACGGGTATCCCGCTATAGCTAAAGAATGAGCTATACAAGGTAGACTGCCCTAAGCTTATTTCAAGACCCTACTATTCTCTAAAATAAATTTAAAAAAGCGTATCGAGACATTTAACTTTTATTGGAATATCAAGTAAAAGTTTGGCTCAATGTATCTGTCAAGACTGTGTCAATTTTAGATTCCAAAAGAAATGGTATGGCCCTGAATCGAATTTCAGCCAGGACACATATACTCCCTGTTTTAAATTCAGAGAAAAATTATTAAATTTTAATTGAGATTAAGCTTACAGGTTTGATCATAATAATGACACAACATAACGATAATCGTTTGTCAACAATGTCACAGTAACCAAAATAAACACTTGAACTTAAATTCATTAAATCCTAGGAAAATTATACTTGTAAATATGCATATATTTAATAAATGTTTTGATAATATACGTCTGAATTGTTGAAGGTGTTTGTAACAAATTGGAGTTATCTTTCTTGGACCAAGTGTTATAGCAGATTGATATACTAGTAGTTATATATGAAGTTATTGAACAGTTTTTACAGGTAAAGGTATTTTTGGAATCAACTGATCAAGGGTGTACCTGATCAGTATGCTCCTGGACAGTGACTAGAGCAGATGTGGTTTTAGAATTAGATTTATTTATTTAGTGGAAGTTTGGAGGAATTATTACTAGAGTGTTATTTACACATGGAATGCATCAGCACAGGATGTATTCAGTAAATTGCAGCTCATCCGGGTGATACGAACTCCCAGGTAAAACTTTAACACATTGTGACCCAGCCCCACCCAGTTATATAATTGACTATTTCGCGTGGAATACTGTCGGTTTTCGGTGTCAATTTTATAAATATGGCGTGCACGGTTGTCCAATTTGTATTATTGGCGGTTATTATTGCATAAACAGTTTCGGTTCTCAAATGATCCTTTTTGTTCCTTTCACAGGGGACATTGGTTAGAGTTGGTCTTTTCTACTGAAGTAGTGCAACAGTTACAAGTCTTATATGGAAATCTATGGAATATTAGTATTAGTCCAGACATCAATATGTTGTGTGAAGTATAGGAAATTAATATATTAAAGATAGAAACAGTATCAAAAGTAGCTGTTGGCAAAGTTGAAGTTATATAATATGTAAATTATCTTGAAAGTATAAATGGATAAACTTTGAGTACAGATGTATATTTAGAGTATTTATTATATTAACAGTCAGACAGTCTTAATTGTTGAGATATATCAAATTAGAATTCATAAAGAAGGGATAAAAACTTTGATATCATGTAATTGTCAGTGGAAAGTAGAACATTTGAAGTTCCGTCTAATGAAATCAAGACGTATAGGATTTTTTAGAAGACTTTTGAACTGTGATAAGTTGATTTGAAATGGACTGTGATTGACTTGACTTAATTTATTTATTTAATTTTTTAAGTTTTATTTTTGTGTATATATTTAATTTGTGATTTGTACTCTCATTTTTGTGTCACTAGCGAGTGGCGAGATAAGTGACGAGTTGCATGTGATCTGTCTTTTGTTTATATATTTCTGTCTTGTGGTTGTGGTGTAATAAATGTATAGTTTTATTTAGTTCAGTTTTGACGCCCTGTTAACAGATCTTGACTTTCGTCAGTTAGATTAATTTTGATATATGTAAAAAGAACCTATTACAATGTTAGACAAAGGTGACAAAATATTAAAGATCTATGAAGTGCACCATTTCGAAGACTGCACGAAGTAGAGGACGACGGGAGAAGGTGGGCTATTTACCGCATACGTCAATATGTTCCTAAAGATAAACAGGAAGGATCCGATTGGCCCGAAGAGGGTGTTTGTTAATGGTAGGTTGTTGTTGTAACATTATTGTAGTGAGTGAGTGTTACAATACTATACAATATTTTTCATTTCTTAACCTGTCTAGTCAAAGATCACTCGAACAATTGGCCGTCATTTGTATTCGTCCATCCCCCATATGTTATCTCCTCTGAAACAACTAAAAGAACTGGAAGTAAACCTTACATGAATAATATAACAAAGTACTGAAATTGCAGCAAATTTTAATTCTGCATATGGTCATTTCGACAACGTATGTCTCTTCTGTGCAGATAAAATCAAAGCCTGGGGTCCTGTACAAAGCTTATTTATTGAATTTCAATCAGAGGAAAACAGTTGCCATGTAATATATTATATAAAGCCTATAAAAAGGATTACTTCTGAAAATCAAATCTAAATATGGAAAATCAATCAGAAACTATACATGCAAAATGTTAAATTCTTCCAATTTGTTTCCTTTACTTCCACTCCATACAATGGAAAATTGTATACCCTTCATTCACCGTTTATTGAAATACGCATACCCTGCAATAGCAAAAGAATGTGCCATACAAGGTAGATTACCTTTATGTTTACTTAATTATCCTACTATATCATGTAATACATATTAATAAGCGTATCGAGACGCAAACAATGTAACTTCTCTGTAGGAGTGAAAAGTGAGCGACACGGGCTCATCCCACTGATCCTCTAGTTTCAATGTGGTAAGGAACTATTAATTGAAACTTTCAATAACATATATATTTTGAGAATGTTATGAAATTACCTCAAGGTATATCAAATTAATATTGTCATGTAAATATTCAAAGAGTGTCTCATTGATATGGTAAATGCATCATCATCATCAGTCTTTTTGATAAAGACATTTCTCATGTACATGTAAGCATATGTAGTTTCTACTCATAGTCTTTCATTTTTATTGTGTGAAAAAAATTTTTTTGTAAAATATTGGCCTTTTGCCATAAAATATGCATATCAACGTGTATTGACTCTATTATGTTGATGTTAATTTATTTTATATATTTTTTATTTTTGTATACAAGTATTTTGATAATATTAATTTGTTCATATCTAATTGTGGTTTTAATTGGAGTATTTAATTTGTAGAAATAGATTCCTGTGTGAATTACACTCATTTAAATAAAGAAATTAATTATACTAATCAGTTTGACAATAAAATCACTAATTTGTGTTCCCCTTGAAAAAAATAGATGGTTAGAGGTTTCTTAGCACTTTACATGAAAATCATTTAAATTGATAAAAAAGATATGTACATTAGAGTGCTTTCAACATCAAAGATCTCATATTTTTTCTACAATTATATATTCCAGTTTTTAAAGTTTTATTTAAAGACATTTTCTTACATTATTTAAAAAAAATTGTTTTTGTCATCAGCTGTAATGTGATTTTTTTCCCTAAAGCAAAACGAAAGGTGAGCGCATCCTCTAGTTTCAATGTGGTAAGGAACTATTAATTGAAACTTTCAATAACATATATATTTCGAGAATTTTATAAAATGACCTCAAGGTATATCAAATGCTTCATGATAAGGACCCCAAACAGTATTGGAAACTGATTGAGGAATTAAAAGATAGAGAGAAAACAGATACAACATCATCAATATCTACTTCCACTTGGCAATCTCATTTTCAAAATCTTAATAACCCAAAAGATATTTTCAAGAATCGCATTAAGTGGTTAGAGGATAGACAACTTGAAAAGATAAAATGTCTAACAGATATTGATGGTAAAATTACTGAAGCTTCAGCCATTGAAGATATGAAAAGTAACAAATCACCAGGACTTGAAAATATAAGTAATACAATGTTTAAAAGCGGAGTCTTTTTTTTAAATCATGCCTTCATAAACTTGTTAATAACTGTTTTACAATGGGTTATTACCCTTGAAATTGGACACATGGATATATTACTCCAATCCATAAAGGGAACGATCTATCAGATCCGAACAATTATAGGGGCATAACGATAACAAATTCCCTCGGTACATTATTTAATAGAATTCTTGACAACCATTTGACTAAGTTCCTAGATAAACACCATGTGATCAATGATAGCCAACATGGGGTTTTCAAAAAAAGCTAGGACATCTGACCACATGTTTATCCTGAAGACCATAATTGATCAATACTGTAATAATAAAGATGGCAGGGTGTTTGCCGACCAGTTTTAAAGAATGACAACATTGAGTATGGTCGATGATATGTGGGTTCTAAAAACCATCAAATGGCATTTACTTCTCTTACGATAAGGATGTATCATTAGGCAGAGAGAGAAAATAATTGTGGGATCGGAGACAACATCATATTCCCGAATGTAGCGACATGTATACCCGTGTACAGTACTGTTGATTCAGATTGTTAGCACTGTAAAAATTATACAATAAAATATATGGGTGTAACACAAACAAGTCATCATTCATCTAATCAAAACGTATTTGTTAACGCCATGATATATGAAAAAAAGTTCACTTGCATATCAAAATCGCTCGCTCACAATGATAGCCAAGCGAGCATTTAATTTTATTGCAGTACTTAAATATTTCAAGTTATAAATTAAAGTTAGCTGCTGTTTAAAATATTTTAGCAATCAGTAGCTTATTATATAATTGTTTGCAGGCAATTTAGGATTGGCCCAAAATCAATGATGGTACTCACGTTGTGTATTATATACTTTAAATTGCGGGAAAAACTAGAAAAGTTAGAAAAGATAATTCAGTAAAAAATACATAATTTGTGAAGGATGGTAAAGTTAGCTTTGCCTACAGCCAAAATTGCCACAGTAGTGTGTACTGTCGCAGCATATTTGTTAATATACATGTACAGACTCAGAAAAAAGCCAAAGCCACGAGAGAAAAAGGAAAAACCTGGTTCTGCGCCACAATTTATTTGGGGTCATTATTATAAATTGTCAAGAGAATATAATAAAATTAGAATATAGACTATACAAAATCATTATTACATTAGATTGAAATTCTTCATGATAGGGACCCCAAACAGTATTGGAAACTGATTGAGGAATTAAAAGATACAGAGAAAACAGATAAAACATCAGAAACTATACATGCAAAATGTTAAATTCTTACAATTTGTTTCCTCTACTTCCACTCAATACAATGGAAAATGGTATACCCTTCATTCACCGTTTATTGAAATACGCATACCCTGCAATAGCAAAAGAATGTGCCATAAAAGGTAGATTACCTTTAAGTTTTCTTAATGATCCTACTATATCATGTAATAAATATTAATAAGTGTATCGAGACGCAAATAATGTATCTTCCCTGTAGAAGTAAAAGGTGAGCCACACAGGCTCATCCCACTGATCCTCTAGTTTCAATGTGGTAAGGAACTATTAATTGAAACTTTCAATAACATATATATTTTGAGAATTTTATGAAATTACCTCAAGGTATATCAAATTAATATTGTCAGGTAAATATTTAAGGAGTGTCTCATTGATATGGTAAATGCATCATCATCATCATCATCAGTCTTTTTGATAAAGACATTTCTCATGTACATTTAACCATATGTAGTTTCTACTCATAGTCTTTCATTTTTATTGTGCTAAAAAAATTGTTTGTAAAATATTGGCTTTTTGCCATAAATTATGCATATCAACGTGTATTTACTATATTATGTTGATGTTAATTTTTTTTATTATATTTTTATTTTTGTATTCAAGTATTTTGATAATATTAACTTGTTGATATCTAATTGTGGTTTTAATTGGAGTATTTAATTTGTAGAAATAGATCCCTGTGTGAATAACTCTCATTTCAGTAAAGAAATTAATTATACTAGTCAGTTTGACAATAAAATCACTAATTTGTGTTCTGCTTGAAAAACAAATATGGATAGAGGTTTCTTAGTACATTACATGAACATTATTTAAATTGATAAAAAGGATATGTACATTAGAGTGCTTTCAACATCAAAGATCTGATATTTTTTCTAGAATTATACATTCCAGTTTTATTTAAAGAAATTTTCTTACAATATCTAAACAAAATTCACCTTTGTTTTCTTTGTTTTTGTCATCAGCTGTAATGTGATTTTTTTTCCCTCAAAGCAGAATGAAAGGTGAGCGGATCCTCTAGTTTCAATGTGGTAACGAACTATTAATTGAAACTTTCAATAACATATATATTTTGAGAATTTTATGAAATGACCTCAAGGTATATGAAATGCTTCATGATAAGGACCCCAAACAGTATTGGAAACTGATTGAGGAATTAAAAGATACAGAGAAAACAGATACAACCTCATCAATATCTACTTCCACTTGGCAATCTCATTTTCAAAATCTTAATAACCCAAAATATATTTTCAAGAATCGCATTAAGTTTTTAGAGGATAAACTTAGCTAACTTGAAAAGATAAATTTTTTACAGATATTGATGGTAAAATTACTGAAGCTATTAAAGATATGAAAAGTAACAAATCACCAGGACTAGACAATATAAGTAATGAAATGATTAAAAGCGGACAGTCTTTTTTAATTTTTGCCATAAAATATGCATATCAACCTGTATTGACTATATTATGTTGATGTTAATTTTTTTATATATTTTTATTTTTGCATAGAAGTATTTTGATAATATTAACTTGTTGATATATAATTGTGGTTTTAATTGGAGTACTTAATTTGTAGAAATAGATTCCTGTGTGAATTACACTCATTTAAATAAAATGGTAAAATTACTGAAGCTGAGATTAGTTCAGCCATTAAAGAGATGAAAAGTAACAAATCACCAGGACTAGACAATATAAGTAATGAAATTCTTAAAAGCGGACAGTCTTTTTTAATTCCATGCCTTCCTAAACTTTTTAATAAATGTTTTACAATGGGTTATTACCCTGAAAATTGGACACATGGATATATTACTCCAATCCATAAAGGGAACGATCCATCAGATCCGAATAATTATAGGGGTATGACTTTAACAAATTCCCTCGGTAAATTATTTAATAGAATTCTTGACAACCGTTTCACTATGTTCCTAGATAAACACCATGTGATCAATGATAGCCAAATGGAGTTTCCAAAAAATCAAGGACATCTGACCACATATTTATCCTGAAGACCATAATTGATCAATACTGAAATAATAAAGATGGCAGGGTGTTTGTCGACCAGTTTTAAAGAATGACAACATTGAGTATGGTCGATGATATGTGGGTTCTAAAAACCATCAAATGGCATTTACTTCTCTTACGATAAGGATGTATCATTAGGCAGAGAGAGAAAATAATTGTGGGATCGGAGACAACATTATATTCCCGAATGTAGCGACATGTATACCCGTGTACAGTACTGTTGATTCAGATTGTTAGCACTGTAAAAATTGTACAATAAAATATATGGGTGTAACACAAACAAGTCATCATTCATCAGCTGTAATGTGATTTTTTCCCCTCAAAGCAAAATGAAAGGTGAGCGCATCCTCTAGTTTCAATGTGGTAAGGAACTATTAATTGAAACTTTCAATAACATATATATTTTGAGAATTTTATGAAATGACCTCAATGTATATCAAATGCTTCATGATAAGGACCCCAAACAGTATTGGAAACTGATTGAGGAATTAAAAGATACAGAGAAAACAGATACAACATCATCAATATCTACTTCCACTTGGCAATCTCATTTTCAAAATCTTAATAACCCAAAAGATATTTTCAAGAATCGCATTAAGTGGTTAGAGGATAGACAACTTGAAAAGATAAAATGTCTAACAGATATTGATGGTAAAATTACTGAAGCTTCAACCATTGAAGATATGAAAAGTAACAAATCACCAGGACTTGAAAATATAAGTAATAAAATGCTTAAAAGCGGAGTTTTTTTTTAATTTCATGCCTTCATAAACTTGTTAA
>MJUT01022012.1:54343-73341 GCA_002080005.1 Gigantidas platifrons
ATTTCCGAACCCCCAAAGCTCTGAGCCGTACAATAAAACTGGCTTCACCATTTTATCAAACAGATCAAGTTGACAAGTAATGGATAAATTATGCAATCTACCAATTTTCAATACCTCATACATCGCTTTGGTGGCTTTTTTAACAGCTACCTGTTTTGCAATATTAAATGTACCATATCTTGATAATGTAACCACTAAAAAGTTAAATTCCTTAACTTTTTCTATTTCATACCCACCGATCTTTTGTTTTATATGTATGTTTTCAAGATCGTTGTTTGTCCTTTTGTTCTTTTTCTTTGGCAATTGTGTTGTCTGTTCTTCGATGTATGGATTCTGATTACTCCCTTTGTCATCTTCAAACTCTTCTTACATTGTTTGATTTGATTTTTGATGTTTTAACGCCACTTTCAACAATATTTCAGATATATCATGGCGACCAGTTTTAGTGGTGGAGGAAACCGAAGTACCCGGAGAGAACCATCGACCATGGGCAAGCAACTTGTAAAGTTTATCACTTGTGGCTGCGAGTCGAGTGCACCCTTTTTGCAATTTACAAAGCCGGGTGCGGACCCACGCCGTATTGGAGATACGCGTGTATGAGTTGTTAGATCCAACGACTTAACTCGTTGAGCCACCTGGACCCCCTCTTACATTGGTGTTCTTAATTACTAATTAATTATCCATTACCGACTCAGTAATAGTCTCATATGGCCTGGAAGGTTTGAAAAAGTCATGGATGGTTCGTTTCATTTTGAAACTAATCAACCTATCTCATTCTATTTCCAAATTTATTTTTGTTTGTAATCAAGTGATGCATAACACCCTCGGTCGTTCCTTCAAGATTTCAAGATTTTATTGGTACACTCAGACACAAACATGTGCTACATGAGGTCATATATCAACATACATACAAATTCAAATAACAGAATGAGTAAGTAGACAGGCAAAAGAGCATAATACGAACATTGAAATTAAAATAACTTATTCAGTTTGTTCACAAAAACAGCCATATTACTTAACAGTTTTATATTGCACAGTGACAACATGCCACCCATTTTGTTGATATTAGGAGTTAGATGATAATACCTTGGTATATATTTTTGTCTTAATTCAAAAACAGCGTCATATTTGCAGAGGAAGAGGTAGTGATATTCATCACCAACTCCGTCTCTACACAAATGGCAAATTCTGTCCTCTCTAGAAATGTTCTGCCACCTTCCCGTTTCTATCGGCATCTTACAATTAGATGTCCTTAATTTTGATATCTGCTTTCTTCCAAACTCAAATAATCTAGATAAATAGTTTTCATAGCAAAATTCTGTTTTGAAAGTAACATAGAATTGACCTCTAGAGGAGTTTTCAATATAGGAAAACCATGCTTGAATAAATTGATCTCGAAGACGCTCAAATGATAAGGGCTTCAGGTTACAAAATTTAACATTAATTTGGTTTGTAAATATATATCCGAGACCTGTTCTGTCAAAGACAGATCTTATATGAGAAATCCATCTAAAATCATAACCATCATTCGTTTGTAGCTTTCATCAAGATCGAGTATAACAGTCGGCAGGGGCGAATCCAGGATTTCAAGTTAAGGGGCGCACTTAAAATAATCGCGTCGGGCGGAGCGTGGCCAGAGTTGCCAACTCGCCCGCCATCGGCGGGTCACACCCGCCAAACGACCACATCACCCGCCGCGGGTCATTAAAATAACCCCCCATCCCATCCTTCATCCGCCACAACACCCGATACTACGAAATGACCCTCAGAAGAAATACTAAGAAATGCCAAATCAGCTTCTTGTGCTTATAAATTGAGCTTAAAGCAGTGAAAGTTGACTAGTGTATATATGAGATGTGTTCTAAACTTAAAACTGTATGAAATAAAATGTGTCTTTATATATAACTTTTTTTTACACATTTGTGAATAAACATGAATACGCCCTGACATGAAGATTATATATATTTTTTTTTTATTTCGGCTCCAAAATGTCGTTACGCAGTGTGACCCAACATTTGAATACTAAATGTTGGGTCATGACCCCACACACCATCTTTGAAGGTTGGCAACTATGAGCGTGGCGCGAAAATTGTTGGGGTATTTCGTGTGAAAAATCATGATTTTACGCAAAAAAAAATCATATTTTTTCCAATTTTAGGAGGGGGGGCGGTGCGCACCCTGGATCCGCCCCTGGCCGGTTTTCATGACTGAAATGATGAGATGAATGTTGTATTAAATATTCCGTCGGTGTTATCACGCCATGTTTTTATGATGTTTGTGGGGTTCATTCCCACTTGGTCTACTCCCATTTGGACACACGATTTTTGACGTTGATCTTTAAAACATATTGTTTTTCAATCTTTATTCTCATAAACCATCGTAATACATTGGTATAGAGATACAATATATACAATATATACAGAAAATAAATAAAAACAATAAATACAATAATAGCCATAGTAATTACCCAGGAGGTAGTAAACTAGAATTAATCTTTCTGATCAACTGACAGAGTTTCCTTAATTTTGATTGTGTTTTACTACTTATTATTTCTTTAAAAGTCAAAACATTAATTCTAGTTAAGTACCGTTTTTCAATGCATGATTTTCTTTTGTCATGGAAATAACTGCATCGCATTATATAATGGAATTCGTCCCCAATTTGATTTTCTTGACAGAGTTGACATTTTCTATTTTCCCTTGCGATATTATTCCATCTTCCAGTTTCTATGGGTAATTTTGTATTGGTGGTTCTAAATTTGCAAAAAGTGAAAATGTCTTTATTTTCTAAAATATTAAAATAGTTTTCAAATTCGAATATTTGTTTATAAAGTCTGTAATTCAATGCCTTTGGGNTTTTTTTTTCTGTGTAATTTCGGAAACGATACAAATAAGGGAACAACATCTTACTGGCTAAGATTTCGTAAAAATCTTACCAACTGATATTTGATATATTAATAAACTTTGAAGTTTAAAATGTGTAAAGAAAACGGGGATGAGACCGATCTATAAAAAGAAGAATGCGGAAGAAGAGTGCTTTTCTTTCAGATTTTGTTCTCTTATATATCTCGTTCCGAACTTGTTTTGCATGAAAATAAAGAAATCCTAAGGCTTTAAGAAAACAATTAAGTGTCACGGGTGGTTTGCTACGTCACACGGACGGATGCTTGAACATCGCCTCGAGGTAGGTTTATGCTGTTGTACAATTTAAAAAAAGGAAAACTAACAAAACCAAGTAGTTCACCGAAAGGCCCACATATCAGACTTCATTGTTTAGCCTACAATCATTGTGTGGAAACCCGTCAGTTTTGCAAACACTTCTGTACAGTTAAAATTCCGGGCAAGGATACCGTTCACACAAAACCCATTTAACTGTACAGAAGTGTTTGCCACTACGAGGTCTTCAACATGTGGAACCCACACCCATCCGCGAACTTTGAATAGCCGCAACAAAAAATGAGTAATCAATCCATGGTCACAGCACAATGGCAATTCATCATAAGGTTAACTGAAAATTCTAACGAAACAAAGACACATCAATGACCAATGATAATTCCAGGATAGACGGATTTATCATAATGAATTACGCACCGCTGACCAATTACATCTGGGTCTGGTATTACAGCATTTATTGCAGCACGTGTCGGCTGACTTCTGTGATAATCACCAATTATCCTGTTCAATCAGGGTTAATCAATAAATAACAGAACGATTGATCTACTAATTGCAGGTAATTGTTAAATAACTGACGACTTGTGAGCTTGCTATTTTTCCTTTGATAAAAAAGTATTTCACACAATCCCATTGTTTTGGTCTAAATACGAAAATCGTTGTGTAAACTAACTGTTGGCTTCTATTCAATCTACTGCATTTTGAGTAAATTCTGAAATTTGAAAGAAAAACTTCTCACTTTCATTTTTAAAAGCGTACAACAAAGTTCTATTTTAACGACATTTATAAGATTAATAAGAATATCAACAGAACCAACACCATGTTTCGACCTTGGGGTTCACCAAAACAAGATTTTGCAACTGTTCTTCAATGACTGCAAGAGGTGTATTATATTTTTTTTTTATTCTACACAAGTTGGATAATTATCAAGCCTGGACAACGCAAGAGACCAAGAACTGAAAAAAAATATTGATATGTATGTGTAACAAATGCCGCTTAGTGTATATTTGTTGACAAATGCTATTGTTATCAATTTTTTGTATACTGTAAATATAAAGTACTGTTATAATATTTTTTTCACTCATTGATACTTGACTACTAGACATATTCAAGAGGTCAGCTATGGAGAAAAAAAAAAATGTTTCTACCGATCGAGATATTCACGTAAGTTACTGACTTTCAAAAACAACAAATTAAATAGTAATAAATTTGATAAACAAACAAACAAAACAAAAATGCAAATATCGTCGTTAATTTTAAACTTTTTATTATAAAAATTGACCATATAAGATTTTTTTAAACTGACAATTCATTTGCAATCTTCTTTGTGCACACAGGACGTCTCTATTATGTCCTTAGTGCACTAAGGAGGTCCTTTGCGGTATTTCTTACACACCGAATTTATCCAGCTGTCTAATTTTTTTTTTACCAATATGGGATTTCTTGAACTTTAAGATCGAAATACTTGTAAACAATAGTATTGTCAACAATACTTGTATAAAAAAAATGTACAAGTATTGTTATTTCCCCCTAAAAAAGTTGAACTCTACGATTATGATTTTTTTTTTTTTTTTTTTTTGTGATATAGAGTTTTAATGAAATTGTGTTCTTATTTAAAGAATCATAATTAATTGTCCGAATACATATTTGTTTTTTTTATATAAAAATACGAGCATAGTTTAGTTTTTTACTAAGCACATACTCTCATCACGAGGTTTATCGGATGAGAAATGTGTATTTTTTTGTAAAATTCATTTTTCCATTTTACTAATCTGGGATTATGTATATATATATAATATATCCTAGCAATTTACCTTGGTATGTTAGGACTTGACATCCATATATCTCAAACTAAAAGTAATCGTCAATATATCAAGCTGCCATGTGGTGTTTGGGATCCTTGTTGGCACATGGCCAGTGTGGGCATGCGGAGGCACTATAAGCTTCCGTTTATCCACACTGAGCAAGGGGCAACAACCCAAACATAAACTGGCAGCTTCAGTACGTAGTAATATTATACATTTTGGTATAACTCTTAAATACANAGTCTCTATTATGTCCTTAGTGCACTTTTATTGTTCTTAGTGCACTAAGGAGGTCCTTTGCGGTATTTCTACACACCGAATTTATCCAGCTGCCTAATTATTTTTTTACCAATATGGGATTTCTTGAACTTTAAGATCGAAATATTTGTATACAATAGTATTGTCAACAATACTTGTATAAACAAATGTACAAGTATTGTTATTTCCGTCNTAGCACCCAACTCAATACGATACACTATACCTATTAAACTGGGATGTGTCAAACTTTTTCAATATCTCTAATGCTTAATGTATTAATGACGGCTATATTGGTTCACATATAACACCATTTTATCCTCCATCCTTTTCTTTTAACTCACGACAATTATTAAATATTTATTTAACTATAAAGTAAGTAATATAAGAATTTTCAAATTCAACATTTTTTATTTATGGGCGCAATTTCTAATTTGGAAAGTCGCCGTCAAAAAACCATATAAGTAATTTAGTTTTTTGGACAATAAACAAACGTCTCTGTAATACACATCTACAAAATTTATCCTAATTCTTAAAAGTTAATGAAACTTAATTACATTTAGTTGCAACAATACTACAACATTCTCATAAAAATCACAGACGAATTAGTTCTCGGGTAAAATACAAGTAACAATACTTGGACAATACAATTACTGATTATACAGGAAGAACCGCCACTGTGAATCCATCTATTTTAAGATGCCATTCAATGAAAATAACAACCTAAGATAAGAATTAGATAAGAAATTAAAATTTATAGAATTCATGTCTGTTTTAATGAAAATTAATTAACACATTTAAGTCACATTTCATTTATTTAGCCTAACTTGGGTCAGTTATCAATCATTAAAAAGACAAAAACATTTTTTTTTTAATCTGTCTAATAAGTATTTACCCTTCATATACT
Source organism: Gigantidas platifrons (assembly GCA_002080005.1). Lineage (NCBI taxonomy): Eukaryota > Metazoa > Mollusca > Bivalvia > Mytilida > Modiolidae > Gigantidas > Gigantidas platifrons. Next base: position 60,481 of record MJUT01022012.1, read on the forward strand.
CTTATTATCCACAATAAATTCAGGGAAAAGTTATTATTACCACAATAAATTCAGGGAAAAGAGATGAAATAAGAACGAAATTTTATTGAAAATAAATAAGTACTCAGAAAGGGGGCGGTAATTCCGTGACACGGATGCCTGTGCTAACAATAATTTTAACTAAAAAGTCACTTTTATTTTCCCACATGCATGTTAAATGTGTATTGTGACATTTATACTTGAACTATTTTATCGCATAATTTTTTTTATTATAAATTGCGATCATAAAGTTCAAGTGATCCTCAATATGTTTTACTGTGAAATCGCATAATCACTATTAAAAGGGCTAAAATATGCTATTCTTTGAATTCGAATTGTCACAGGATATGTTGATACAACACAAATCACGAAAAATTGGGGCATTTTTCAAGCTCAATGGGGATCATTCACCAAATTTCTTTCGACAGACGTCGCTGTTGTTCCATAATTAAGTGGTTAGCGGAACGTTTTAATCTCGATAACGCTTGAATATTGTTAACGTTAAGTACAAGGACACGTCAATATATAATGCCCTTATAACATGAATAGGAGTGAAATTCTGTAAATTCGTTCAAAACAGAACTGTTCTTACGACTTTTTTTTTATTTCATAAATTATAACATTATTGTACAAGTTAGGTAAACTACTATTGAAACAAAGAAGTTGCCCGTATTGCGGGATATTCAATACGGACCGCTTCTGTTGTTTAATAGTACTACTGTATCTTATACTTACAACCATTGACTACAGAACGATAAGGATATTAGGTTAGCATTAGGGGAAAAGGGTGTATTTTACTCTTATAAAAATATTTCGATGCTACATTTTTGTAACTGGAAAGAAAAATGCACTCTGAAACAGATTTTTTGTTCTGGGAAAAAATTGCTCCTTTATGACCAATAATACAAATCTGGATAAAAGGGTAAAAAATCAAAACCATACATGTACAATACACAGGTACACAACAAATTTATTTATACTTTTAGGCGGTAATATACAATTTTCAACAAACACAGAAAAAGAACAACTAATAATAAAAAAAAACTTGTAACTATGAACATATAGAATTTCTGTGTGTATATAGACACCTTTTCAAGTAACATAGTTGGTACTTTATATCATTTAAAGGGTAGCTTATTCAAAATAAATTTAAAAACGGCTAAATAATTAAAAAAAAATAAAAGCAATAATAAATTTATGTTTGTAATAAACAATCCAAAGGGAACACATTTATGATTATTTTCAAAAAAATTCAGCAAAAAATAGTCTTCATATGTATGATATATCCAGTTTACGGAAAGGAAAAACTTAATTGACCTTCCCTACCTAGATGATTACAGTTTTTATTTTTAAAACATACGTTTTTTGTATTTTTCTTTTCTCATTTTTGTTTCAATTTTTAGTTTAAGCCACACAAAATAAAAATTCTTTTTAGATTCTCATCCACTCCCTTCCCACTTTTTACCATCAAATTCACGATTTTCTATTTTCAATCAATTCATTTTCAAAATTTAACAAATTCTTCATTAGGGTATCAGTATACCAATTTTTTTTTATTATGTGATGTTCTATCACGATAGTTACCAGATGTATCTAGTTCTACAATATTTAACTCCGCAAGGGACCTTCGTGGTCGTGATCGTTTGGTAGTTGGATTTACAACTACTTATGCAATCAGTACCTATCACCACTAATGTAATGAGTTCGAATCTCACCCAGGCGATACATTATGTGGTTTTCTCTGTGCTCTCTGTTTTACTCCACCAATAAAACTGACCCCCACTGAAATTTGTTGAAAGTGGTGTTAAACACCAAACCCAGTAGTCCGTACGTTTACATTTTTTTTTATTGTATAGAACGCATGCAAATTCCCGATTTTTCGCAGCATTATTGAAATTGTAATTCAAATCGTTTGACTGTTCATTTCAATAACAGGCAGCTAACTAAAGTTATAAATTACGTTTTTACCTGCATCAGAATGAAATAAACCTACAAAAATCATGTGCTTTGACTTTAGTCCTTTACCATTAAAAAGTTCGTTGTGCCAAATAATTGTAATCTTCAATATATTTTTACATATATATTACCAAGGATTTATACTATACAAATCCTTGATATTACAATGAAATAAATTTGATAATTAGGATAAGTGGTGCGTGTATAGGTCAACATATAAGAAAAGTTTGTAGATGTCAAAAGGGTTATAGGAAGTCATATATCGAAGACGGGCAGGCAATGTAATGGTCAAAGGAAAGGGGACAACATGATAAACAGTTGTCTACAAAAAACTACACAGAAAACTGAAGATTGAGCAGCACGAATCCTACTAAACTCTGTCAGTGACAACTTGAGTCTTTAGTTTTACATTGTATGGCAGTTCCAGGTTTTGTACGATGATCAGCCAGTCTGATTGTACAAATATTTGAATGCTAACAAAATCTGTCGAAAATAATTTAAAATAGTAAGAAAGAACGAATTGTGTTTATTTAAGTATTTATTATGCAATTCATAATACATCTGCTCAAAGTCGTTCTAAAATAAATGTCATGATGAACCCGCTTGTTGTCGAATCTTTAACAGTTAACAACACTACACGAAGAAGGAATATATTATCTGTATAATTTTGTACCAAATAAATTTAAAGAGTGTTATTTAGATTTGACGAGTACCTAAATATAGATAGACCTAGATATATTCATTCAAAATTTTGTATGTGGAGACGGTGACTTTATTATTCTATTTTGTTCACTTGGAGGTAGTATTTCCCCAAATTCAGGTACGTTAAAATGTTGGAATGAAGTTTATCAGTATTGCAGTGTAAGTAGCCAAACATCATGTACAATATGCACCTTTTAAATAAACATGCATAGGCTACACCAAGGTACATGTCGATATGGCTTGTAAACGTCTGTTGTATTTCTTAATATGGTTATAATACAAAACTCTTTTCTTGCGACTTAAAGACTATACTTTTATTTTACATATACTCGTCAACAAAATCTATACTTCTAACAGGCAATATTACCCGCGCTGTACTAGTTAAGCTTCAATGTTTGCACCATCCAAGTTTTATAATTCAGTGCCGTCATTAGGTTAACGTTACGATACAAGCGTCTTTGTGATTCAAACGCACAATTAACCACTTATGGAACAGTAGCGTCACCAAACGGGAGAAGCGGTGAATGATTCCTATTATGTTGCTAGGACGCAGTGAGTCCTATATATTACTACGACACGAACTTGTAACGGCTGTTTGACACATTGACGGTAATTATGACTAGAATTTAAAGAGAAGTGTATTTATTTGCTGAACATTAGAAGTTTATTAAATAAATAATATCAGACAACAATGTTAACATTTGAAACTAAAAGTGTTACAGTAACGTTCTACGATAGAACATTTCAAATGACGTCACGATTTTTCATGACGTAAATGTGCCAAAGTCATCGACAATAAATAATTTTCTCCCAGACTGCTGCAACAAAGCTCAGGAATTATATGAGACTACATCTTATACCAACGGATTTTTAAGTAAAGTGAAAAGAGACAAAACAGTATTATGATCCAACAGGTTAATTATGACCTTTTTTAACCAATTACCGATTTGACAACATGCGGGGAAATGCACGAGACATTTTAATCCTCTAGAGGATTACAGATTTTTCCACCACTGGTTCAGCGGGGTTAAGACGCCGTACTAATGGGAGAAATCAAGATAACGGCAAGCTAAATCGAAATAACGCCCTAACATATGGAGATAGCACATTAATAAATCGTAATAACATATATAAAAAATGAAGACTATCCGTACAGGGCTTCCTTATGTGATATTTAGTCATTCTTGTCTTTCTTCAATTTCAGGACAATCTTTCTGCTGTTTCTGTTCTCATTGTATCTACGTAACATTCCATGCCTTATTCCATCATGGTCGTCAAAGAAGAAGTGTCACGTGATCCGCTTTCATGTTTTCAAACTTTTTCCTGTATGTAAGACTACATTTATAATTTAGTATCTATAGCTATATATGTTTTTATTCATTGCAACTCTTTTGATATACATTGTATTACTTATATACCTAAAATGAAAAACAAAAATTACAATTCTGTCGGAACAGTCGAAAAATAGAAAAAAGCAATCTCAGAAAAAGAAGCAAATTTGATACCCATAACACATGTATACAAGACCACACATTTTCCTGGCTTGGTGTAGACACCTTAAAGTAACAGTGTTGGGATTAAGCTTGTTTTATGGGCCGAAACCAATAGTATTTTCCAGCTTATTGAATTATTGTACATTATACTTATTCCCCTTATTCTCAAACATTTGTCTAAAAGTTAATAAATCCATACTGAGAACAGGTCCCGGCGCCATAAATCTTGAGAATTTACTTAAGTCTGAAAATATTCTCAAATAAGGAAATACTCAAATTTGATTGGCTGAGAACACAGATTTGAGCAAAAAAAAGTTTTGCTCAGCAAAGAAAAAGTTGTATGGCATCGGGGCCAGATCTCTGAGAAATGACCGTTTATATGCATTTGACAACAATATTTTCAGAATGTTTAATTGCCACAAGACTAGGTACTCCGGTGGATTGATCACTGGTGATGCATTTTGTGTATTCACAAAATTATTTAGTAACGATATGAAACCCGTTTTAATACAGATTTAGTGTTTTAAATATAAACAATGAAAGTTTAATAACTCCCCAATATACTATATATAAATAAATAAACACATGATGTCAATATTGTACTGATATTTACTATGTTTTTTTCTCTATTTCATTTTAAATTCTACTATTCTAATCGTATCGAGTACGGTGGATGGTGAGTTCTAGCCCCGTCAGTGTCAAACCAAAGAACTAAAATTTGTATTTGTTGATTCTCCGCTAAGCACACATTAAGCTATAAGTGCAAAAACTGGTTGGCTTGGTTTCAGAATAATATGTCTGAGTGGAATGACAGGATTAACCGTGGATGGCTGTTTTAGTGAGCTAACAGCATACAAATCTGATTAAGCGTATCGGTCTGATACAAAGAATGAAACATGTTGTCGTCATGACATAGCTGAAAACAATTGCGGCAGGTTTTCTTGTTTTCTCCGGGTACTCCGGTAAAAACTGTCTGCCATCATATAACTGAAATCTTGTTGAAAGTGGCGTTAAACACCACAACCCTATCCTCTGAAATAATAGATGCTCATTTGGCATTTACCTATAATCGCTCACTCATTCACCTCCAAATATTCTAATACAGGTTATATTAGCTGTCATATTGGCGTGGTCTGTCAGTGCCATATTAACAGAATGTGACGTTTTCACATCAAATTCCACGTTACCAGAATATAAAGCTAGAACTGATGCTAGGCTGGATGTGTTGTCTAACGCTAACTGGTTCTTCTTTCCCTACCCAGGTGAGTATGGTTTTATTTGCGACCGAACTAAGAAAGAATAAAATGAAAAAAAATACCACACTGTCTGAACAATTCCAAAATCCAATTGAACAATCTTAGAAAGAGGCCACATCGACACCCGTAACATACACATATATGACCGCTCACTTTCATCGTTTTTGGAGGCATTTCAGTAAAAAGTGGCGGTGTTAAACTAGCTTTATGTGTAGATTGGATTGATTTGATTTTTGGTGTTTTAATGCCACTTTCAACAATATTTCAACTATATCATGGCGACCAGTTTTAGTGTTGGAAGAAGCCGAAGTACCCGGAGAGAACCACCGCCCATGGGCAAGCAACTGGTAAACTTTATCACATGCGACTGCGAGTCGAGTGCACCCATCTTTGTAATTTACAAAGCTGGGCGCAAACCCACGCCGTATTGGTGATAGGTTTGTATGGGTTATTAGGTAATCCAACTACCTAACTCATTGAGCCACCGGGGCCCCGTAGAAAGAGGCAAAATAGATACTCCTAATACACATATACATGACCACTCACTTTCATGGTTTGGTTGCCACATTTCAGTAAACAATGGTGGGGTTAAGCTAGTGTTATGGGCCTATTGTGGTGACAATACTTATAGATTAATGCATGTCCTTTTTCATATTGCCATTGTTATCAGCACGAGACCTTGATATCGGCCCCGAGGGCTTTAACCCGAAGGACGATATCAGTCGAGGGCTGATGACAAGGGCAATATGAAAAAGGTCATGTATTCATCTATTTATCACATATTTTGCCAGGGCAGATAACATGTTATTGCCCTTCACAAGAGGGCAGATAACATGTTATCTGTTATTGTAAAATGTTATTGCCCCGGAGGCAAATAACACGCTGCAAGTAATGCTTTTATTACACATGCAAATTCGGCGTTATTTCAATAAAATATGTGATAATAATCAATAACCAAAGACAGTCCTATTATTTTTTCTGTTGTTATCAGTTTCTGTTACATGAAATGTTTGCCTGACTAAAGAACATTAATACAGTTAGCTTGTTCTCTATTCAATCTATACTAATCAAACACGCTTCATACGTCTTCCTGATAAACTTGAATAATATGTAAATAACCTATTCTTCATCTTTAAATGACAACAAGATATGCAAAATAATTTTTTCAAATAAGATAAATTTTGACATAAAATCTAAAATCTATAAGACAAATATATTGGTATTGTTACATGACAGAAAAACATTTCTCCAGGAATATAGTTTATCTTCTATGGTATTAACTTTGAAGATCCGTTGTGTTGCTAACGTATTGTTACATGACATAAAATAATTCCCATCATTCAATGCTTTTTTGCATGTCAGTTTGTTTGTTTATTTGATGATATTTAACGCCACTTTCAACAATATTTCAGTTATATCGTGGCGGTCAGTTTTATTGGTGGAGGACACCGGAGGACCCGGAGAAAACCACCGACCTGTCGCAAGTCACTGACAAACTTTATCACATAATGTTGTACACCTCACCCTGATCGAGATTCGAACTCACAACATCAGTGGTGATAGGCACTAATTGCATATGTAGTTATAAATCCAACTACCTTACGATCACGATTATGAGGGCCTCTTTTTTGCAGGTCAGTGGGGCATGCCAACCTTGAGTGTTGCTAGTTATATGGCAATGATGGCTGCCACCTTCACGTCTATAATAGAATCAGTAGGAGACTATTACGCATGTGCAAGGATATCATGCGCCCCACCTCCACCTGCGCATGCGATCAATCGTGGAATCGCCATGGAAGGATTCGGTAGTATTATATCCGGCTTTGTTGGTTCTGGAGGAGCCACGACGTCATACAGTCAGAATGTTGGAGCCATCGGATTCACAAAGGTATTTTTGACAAAACACTTGACAGTATTTAAACTAATGCACATATTTACTATTTTGCAAATAACAAGAAAAGTCTTAAAATACCAAAGGGGTACCAGAAGCCATAAATCGAAGAAGGTCATAAAATAGTATGACGAAGAAAAAGTACAAGCAAAACAATACACAGAAAACTAAACATTGCGCAATACGAACTCAACTAAAATCAAGTGATGAATTTCGGAAGGATAATCAGTTCCTCCTCCACTAGTGGCATCCGTTTTATTACTCTTGTTACAAATCCAGTGATAAGTCGTGAATGAGGAATGGATCGGATTGTGATTACGACAAACGGATTATATCCATGGTCATTTGTGACACAGATATTCCGTAACGTTTGACTAACTTGATGAACCATATAAGCTAATAATATAATTGTTTATTTCGTTGATTGTTAAAACACTAGCAATCCATGTAAGAGTTGCGATGGGATATAGTAACGCTACCGTCTGTCCGTCCATCCGTCCTTCCATAGCATCCTTGTGAACACTCTAGAATCAACATCCTTCAATGAATTTTGACCAAATTTTTAGGCGAGGGGATACGCCACGCTTTGCGTTGCCCTTGTTCATATTTGAACTTTGAACACAAGAACGTGTCTGTATTTGCTATGACAGAGTGATGATTCATCCATATGCATATAAGAAAAGTTTGAAGATAACAGAATCCGTAAATCAAGGAAGGACATATAATGAAATGGACAAAAGAAAAAAGGAAAAAGGACAAACAACGATATATTGATTGATAGATTGATTTTTGCTGTTTAACGCCACTTTCAGCAATATTTCAGTTATATCATGGCGATCAGTTTTAGTGGTGGAGGAAGCCGGAGTACCCTGAGAGAACCACCGACCCTAGGCAAGCAACTGGTAAACTTTATCACTTGCGGCTGCGAGTCGAGTGCACCCATCTTTGTAATTTACAAAGCTGGGCGCAAACCCACGTCGTATTGGTGATAGGCTTGTATGCAAACAACGATATACAAAACATTACACAGAAAACTAAAATCGACTCGAGCAACGCAAACCCCACTAAACACCGGTAGTGAACTCAGGGCCTCTTGAAGGATAAGTGGTTTATGCTCCACTAGTGGTACCCGTTGTATTATACTTCTTTATAATATGTAGAAAGTTGTCAATTTTCAAATTGGTTTAATTACTTAAAACATGTATAGTATACTATCATCATTGTGTAATGGGCATTGTGCTCGACTCAAGTGTGGTAAATCGTGGTTTCAAGCACCGGTGAAACCAAAGACTATAAAATTGGTATTTACCGCTTCCCTGATATGCATGCATACGAACAGAGACTGGTTTGTTCGGAATCAGGATAATGTGTCCGAGTAGAGCAACATGTCTACCCTCTGACTGTTGTTTTAGTCAGTTGTCACTATGATAATCCAACTTAATCTAATTAGCCTAGTGCCAAGCAGACATCATCATGATCTCATCAAAATATAACTTATTCTCGCCATGATATGACTGAAAAAGATGCGCAATTATTCAATCACTCACTCGCTCTGTATATTTTATTATATTTCATACACTATTTTTTTTAAGAATGCTAGCAGACGAGTTTTCATATATGCAGGATTTATATTTGTCATATGTGGACTATTTGGTAAAGTTGGTGCGATTTTAACCATGCTTCCGGATCCGGTACTAGGCGGAACTGTCGTATTGAGTTTTGGCATGGTGACTGCTGTTGGACTGTCTACTCTACAGTTTGTAGATTTGTCTTCTGGTAGAAATCTCTGTATAATTGGATCATCTCTACTAATTGGTCTAATGGTACCGAAATACTTGGCGGAAAATAAAGATGCTATCAAAACAGGTATGCCTACTGTACAGCCAAAATTGAAAATATGTTGCTACAATAAAACAAAAAATGCCATGTTGTCGTGACATTTCAAAAATCCAAAAATCATAGCGAGAGGTAAATTCGATATCGCTAACAAATAAACACATGATCGCTCACTCTACGGGCGTGGTGTATGCACTTCAATAAAAGTGACGGGGTTAAATAAATTTTAGGGGTTAAATAAATTTTACGCACCCAAACTTCTATCTTGGTGAAATGCATGGTACAGGCAATTAAGGGGGTATCATACACTACAGGGAGATAACTCTTTAAAATCAGTTGAACGTTTTGATCATATGATGTTTGTATGCAGATTTCAAGCATTTCGGTGATAAAAAAACTACAGAGAGAAAAGCTGCCATGTGGCTAGTGAATTCATAGCCCTTAGTCTGTTGGTTGCAGTTTGTTAAAATTTGATATTTATTACAGTGCATATATTCAAACACTGCCAATCAAATTAGAAAATGAAACGAGCAGATCAAATTTTACCTGAAGTGTATGGTACCACCTTAAGTAAAATGTGGTGGAGTTGATCTAGTTTTATGGACTCAAACCTCCCTCTTAGTGACAGAATTTGGTCATGGAAGCGTTTTTTTCACACATAATGTACAACGTCCATTTGTACATGTATATTCTTATTCTTTGTAAATTTCTTGAAATTTTTAATTAACCTAGTTTTGTCTGATTGGTTGCGAAAAACCAAATCTTAAGCTGTCGTCATGGTCTAAATTTTAGATTACGCCCAACCCTCACAACATGGCATGTAATTTTGTTGTCTTGGATTTGGACCAAGCAATAATAAAAAATAATATGTCCATCTTAAATGTATTATGCAATCTCTAACATCCTTACAAACACAATGGAATTTTTGTTGTAATTTAAACAGGATTAGATAAAAAAAAGAATCCCTTGAAATGATTAAAAGTATGTTATATTCTGGTAATCTATTATCAGGTGATCCTGACTTGGACCAAGTGTTGACAGTACTATTGAGTACAGCTATGTTTGTTGGTGGAGTGTTAGGTTTCATACTAGATAATACAGTTCCAGGTATGTATTTTACCACATCCATGGTGTAATAGTTAGTGTTTTCGTCCTGAGTGCGGTATATCATTGGTTGGAGCCCCGGTCGGGTCACACAACAGACTATGAAATTTATATTTGCTGCTTTTCCGCTACGCACGTAGCATTAAGGAGTAAAAACAAAGACTGGGTGGCTCGAAACCAGCTAATGTGTCCGAAAGGAGCAATATTTTCATCCGAGGACTCTATAAACTATAAAAATCCAACTAAGTATGTTGGTCTAGAATAAAGCAGCCATCATCATCATCATGTCGTACACTATCATCCACCATGATATAGCTGAAAAGTTGATTAATTGGCGTTAAACAACAATCACTCAGATACTCACTCCATGTATGTATAATAATTGAGGTGTATTTTGAACGTTGTTGGAAGTTTTACGGTCGCCACCATGACTTGGTTGACTGTTATGGAATACCTGCGTCACAAATGACCACGGATATGTTCTACTTGTTGTAAACACTTCCAGGTTCTTTTCTCATTCATGACTTGTCATCCGGGTTTGTAACTAGAGTAACACGAGTGACACTAGTGGAGCAGGAACTGCTTACCCTTCCGGAGCACATGAGTTAACTGCCGTGTTTGTAGTGGGTTTGTCCTGTTTCGATCAGATTGGAAAAACAAATACTTTTAAAATCCTTGAGGAAGGGGGAGGGAGGGCAATAAAGTCAACGGTCCTAAGCAGGATAGCCAAAATTGGTTAATGTCACCTAGATGCCTGAGAGAAAGAGGGAGATCTTTAGTTTTATAGTTTCAATGAAAATTATATTATTTAGGAACTGTAAATTTCAATAATAAATATATCTAATAAACTATGTCAGTGCTGAAACATTGACTACTAAACGAATAATATCCGGAACAGGATATAAATGACTTGCACCAAAGTTATTCCACACACATTTCAACTGATTTTGGAACATCCGCTCTGGAGAGGTGTATTCGATACAACATTATTTGGTAAAGTTTATCAGTGACTTGCGACAGGTCGATTATTTTCTCTGGGTACTCGAGTTTCCTCCACCAATAAAACTGATCACCAAGATATAATTGAAATACAGTATTGTTGAAAGTGGCGTAATACACCATAACCATAACCATAGCCATAACAGATTTTCTTTTGATACAACTGCGTACAATTCCATGTATGGTCAAACTCGTCTAAGCCAATTTTCTTTTGGGAGCTACTTTCATGTTCAAATAGACGGGAGTTCAGCTTGTGCAGGTTAATTTAACGAAGATGTCCAAAATTGAGATTTTATTTGAGGTACTTTTTCCGATCTATACATGGTTCGACTTAGACAGGTTTCGCTGTATATAGATTCGTTTAAATCATCCAGATATTAACTGAAATAATAATGCATTAATGATTACAAATGTTAATTTTGTTCATTTCATTTCAACCCGCGTGAATCGGCAATAATGTTGAATAAAGATATGGCAACATTGCATGCATGGTCCACTAAGTGGCTAGTAAACTTTAACCCTCAAAAAACAGAAACTATGACGATCACTAGAAAGATTAACAAACCTTTTCATCCGCCACTTATAATGAATAATACAATAATTAATCAAATTACAGAACATAAACATCTCGGTTTAGAAATTTCAAATGACGGTAGCTGGCAAAAACATATTGATCTGATAACAAAGAAAGCTTTTACTAGAGTTAACATACTAAGACAATTCAAATTTATTCTAGATAGAAAAACCTTAGAAAAGATTTATCTTACATTCATTCGGCCGATTTTGGATTATGCAGACGTCGTATGGGACAATAAGACAGTGTTCTTGATAAACAAATTAGAAAATGTTCAAATAGAGGCTGCTAGAATCGTCACTGGGGGAACTCGGTTAGTTTCTATTAACAATCTATATAAAGAGACGGATTGGGGGACGCTACAGGCGAGACGGGAACATCACAAAAAAATAAATTTTTATAAAATGGTAAAAGGTCTTGTTCCTCCTTACCTTAGTGCAATGGTTTCCTGTAACTTTGAAAATATTCATGACTACAACACTAGACAGGCCGTAAGTATCCCCCCAGTACGTACTAGAACTACTTTGTATAATAACTATTTTCTACCCTCTACTGTAAGATTATGGAACAGCGAACACACGTCAATAAGAGATAGCAGGTCTCCTTCATCTCTCAAATCCTACTATAAGTCAAAATGTATAAAGAAACCGGCTTATTATTACTCAGGAACTAGAATTGGACAAATCCTTCACTTGAGATTAAGAAATGCATGTAGCTCTCTAAACTATCATCTGTTTCTAAAAAATATAGTAGATTCACCCAACTGTAGTTGTCACCAAGGTGCCCCTAAAACTAATTCGCATTATCTTTTTAATTGCCATAGATTCAAGGAATCGAGATATCGGTATATCGAATCAATCAATATTCCTATGACCTTGACAGTTGACCGTTTACTTTTTGGAACACCTGACCTCACAGACGATCAAAACAACAGTTTATTCTTAAATGTACAAAACTTTATAATAAACAGCAAACGTTTCAACTAACATCAGCAGTATCTAGTGCCCTTATTTCTTTCTTATTATTATTATT
>MJUT01022012.1:74309-112703 GCA_002080005.1 Gigantidas platifrons
GTACGGGCAAGACTAGCTGCGGAACCGTAGCCCTTATGGTCCTTGGCCAGTTTTCTGATATTTGCGGACCATAGGGCTACGGATTTCACCCTATCAAAAACTTTCGAAAATGCGCGGTGAACATTTTGCGCACCTTTTTTGCAAATTATTGTCATGAAATCGGGTCCGAGAACGATCAAACATATATGTATCGTTTCGTTAGATATTTATCTACATTCTTCTATACTTACTTACCTATTAATAGTCATTTCCAGCTCGTAATTATAACAACTGTCTCCATATTACCACAATGACAAGATGGCGGAATCAGTTAATATCGAGACATTTGTTATGATAACGAGCTGGAAATGATTGTTAATAGGTAAGTAAGTATAGAAGAATGTAGATAAATATCTCACGAAGCGAAATATATATGTTTGATCGTTCTCGCACACGATTTCATGACAAAAATTTGCAAAAAATCGGTGCAACTTTTTCACCGAGCATTTTCGAAAGTTTTTGATAGGGTGAAATCCGTAGCCCTATGGTCCGCAAATATCAGAAAACTGGCCAAGGACCATAAGGGCTACGGTTCCGCAGCTAGTCTTGCCCGTACTCTTCTAAATGGAAAATACACGAATATATACATTTTTTTTTGTATAAGACCGAATCGGTGGTTTAATGGATAGCGTGCTTGCCGCGAGTATGATATATCGTAGGTTCAAGACCCGGTCGTGTCACACCAAAGACTATAAAGTTGGTAGTTGCTGCTTCTCTGCTAATAACAATAAAGACAGGTTTTGATAACTGATAAGAAGACGGTTGCCACTAGTGGAGCAGACACGACTTTTTCTTCCGAAGTAACTGACTTCACTCCCGGTTTTTTTTAGGGTTAGTGTTCCTCAATCTTTAGTTTTGTAAGTAGTGCGCTGCAGATTATACTTTTGCACCTTTTAATTTTGTCCATTGTGTTGTCTGTCATTAAATTTACTGCTTTTATTTGTGTAGAGACTCCCTTCCTTGTACATCATCGGTATTTCACGGAATATCACCCGGTGGGTCATTCTCTGACAACTTTTACAATAGTGACGGTAAAGACTGCAATTCTGTCCCATTAATATTACAGAAAAAAAAAACTTAAATTAAAATAAAAGTTGATATGTCGTTTGTTCGTGCTGAATTGTATTTATTTCATTAAAAGATTTATAAAACACATTAAGGGATACGCCAAATAATGTCTTTACAAATTCTCTTTTTTACCGTCACATATAGAATAATACATGTGAAGGTAATGTCCTATAGCAAGGATGATTATAGAAAGAAAGAATTAAAACTTCAAGCATGGTGTTTCTGTATGTTTTAAAGGTTTAATCATTACAGTAAACATTGAATAATAATATGCTTAAAGATTTATATATTTTGTATGTAAAATATTTCCTTTATTTACTCTGAAACGTGTGTCCTATGAATTTCTATCTTTACCGTCACGAAAATTTAACGTTGCAGAACGTCTAATATACAGGTGACTCTGGGATCGTAGTCACGTTGGTGCTTTCCTTTTTACTTCATCCATGTAAAGAAACGGTATCATGGATCGACTCTAAGCAGGAATCAAAGAAACAAACCAGTATCTTCATTAAAATGCATTAGTACCTTTATTCAACGTCTTTACCAAACATAATAGAAGTTCCTCTGTTCACCTGCTACAACATTTTAAACGTCATGTAGAAATAAAACGTTGTTCCCGATAGCAATGCACATATTTCACCTTTAGAAATATTTTCTGTAATGCACGGAATCAATACCGAAATGTGGAATTGTCTCTACTGTAACAGTCTTTGCCGTCACAATTTCATATTACAATCGTGACGGTAAAGACAACCACATACTTTTTATCACCTTTACTTCGCATCAGGAATGACTTTGAGCACGGTTAAAGGTGTTATATTCAACCTCGTGCATTTGATTTATGTTGGTAGTTGTTATTATAAACCAAAATGTCTTTACCGTCACACACGTTTTCTTTACCGTCACAAATATTCTTTTCCGTCACGATCACGAGCTCAAAAATGTTTTTGTATATTATATTTGTAATTATAACAACATATGTAACCTTAACTGACGCTGTAGTAGCACATCTATAACCCAGTTCAGTTATTTTTTTACCATTGAACACTAGTTAAAGAATATAGCAAAAATATATACATCCCGGATCTCAACTTTGAAATTATGACACACAAACCTTTTCAATACTCCGTAGATATAATAAAAATTATATAAGTAAATCCACATATACATGTATCAACAGAACAATATATTCGTTTATATTCATATCGGTTTTATGGTTTATGTTGAAGATGAAGTAAGAACATATCCATTTAAGATATTGTGACGGTAAAGACAAACGGGAGTAAAAAACGTAGAAAATATATATTTGTAATAAAACAGCTTGCCAAACACTTAATTCTAACTAAAGAATGATTAATTAAACGAACTGTAGCAAATGAAACGTTTGCGACAAAATTTCCTTTTGCGACAAAATTTCCTTTCATATAGACACAACTCGGTATTTGGAAAAGTTGCCAAACCTAGGTATATTGTTTGAAATGCTTAATTGAAATTAATGATTGTTCATGTCATCATTATAATTAATTGATGTAAGCTTGGTTTGAGTAAAACAACTTGCAAACATAAAATAACTATTTACTTTACAGCTTGTGTTCTTTGATCTCGTATGTGATTTAATTTGACAAACTTTACTCATTATCGAAATATACACTTTTTAGCATGCACCATATTTAAAATTTCTCAATTTATTATCTATAAACCATCAAATATCATTTATACTTCCTTTATTTTTAATATGGAGTAGGCATTGCCTAGATGCGAGCACAGCATTTCTGTCTGGCCAGTGTGTATATATTGGAGTGAAAGTTGAATATCACAAAATATAAAGTTTTTTGATTGTAGACATAAACAAAAAATCCGGAAAAAATACTTTATACACCCATCTATCGACTTTTACTTTTGTAATATATCACACGCCAACTTTTATCAACTTCCGGACGAAAGGATTTCAATCTCATCATTAAGCAGACCCAACTGTGTGTTGCATGCCCATGTTGCTGTAGAGCTCTCTGTGCTCGCTAATATCCTACATATATATAATTATGAGGGCGAACTGTATTAGGGCGAACAGATAATAGGGCGAACGTGAATTAGGACGGACCCGGAACCTACCAAAGTGCTATAAATCCTTTCCATTTTTGTGTAGATCTTTTTCTTTCCAGAATCACGGACAATGCTTTAACCAAGCATGGGTTTTGATGGGGTCCCTGTTGCTCATCTTTTCAGTTTTCTGTGCTTTGTTTGTCTTTGACCTGTGTATTGTGTATCGGATTCTGATTACCCCTTTGGTATCTTCAAACTCTCTTTCCTGTGTCTATGGGTCGTCCATGACTTGGTTAAATGTTACGAACTACTTTTTTCACAAATCACCACGGATATGTTCTGTTTGACGTAATCACAATCGGGTCACTACGTCATACATTACTGTTCATTAGGTTTGTAACAAGATAACCACGATGGGTACCTTCTAGGAACAGTAACTCTTTCGAAGAACATGAGTTCACCCTCCCCTGTTGTTTGTGGTGGTTCGGGCTGTTCAATATTTAGTTTTCTGTGTAATTTTTGTACATCAGTTTTTCCATTGCATTGTCTGTCCTTTCGATTTATGGTTTCTGGTTATCCCTTTGGTATCTTCAAACACTTCTTATACTTGTAGTTCAATTACTGGTTCTAAAGAGAATAACTTGTTTTAGCTTTCCTACGTTAATCTTTGGACCGTAAACACTAGAGGAACTTAGACCTTAAAGCCCTGGTTTCTTCATATATGTATATAAAACTACACAATATAACTCAGTTTTAAGATAAAGCATCTATGTTAACCACTTATCATAAGCTTAAGATAGCATATCCATGATAACGATTTATCAGAGTTTCCGACAACTCAGTTTTAAGATAACATATCCATGGTCACAACTCATAGTAGTTTGAGATAACGCATCCATGATAACTGTCTATCAGAATTTTAGAGAACAAGGTGTAACACAGGTCTCACTTTCTTTCTTTTATGTTAGTAGGTGATTGTTGTTCAATGCCAAATCAGCAATTTTTCAGTTATATCATTGCGATAATTAGTTACTTTTGATGAGATGATAATGATGTCCGCTTTGTAATTGACCAACAGGATTACCTGGAATTGATAATGCCAGCTCACTGAAAATACAGTCCGCGGGCAGATATGTCGCTCCTCATGGACTAATTTTTCTGATATGACATCCTTCATTGACTATATAAATGACTTATCAAAGTTTTAAGATAACGTACCATGGGAACGACTGATCAGAGTTTTAAGATAACGTACCATTGCAACGGCATATCAGAATTTTAAGATAACATATCCATGGCAACGACTGATCAGAGTTTTAAGATAACGTCGTTTTAAGATAACGTACCATGGCAACGACTGATCAGAGTTTTAAGATAACGTACCATTTCAACGGCATATCAGAGTTTTAAGATAACATATCCATTGTAGCGACTTATCAGAGTTTTAAGATAACATATCCATTGTAACGACTTTTCAGAGTTTTAAGATAACATATCCATAGTAACGACTTTTCAGAGTTTTAAGATAACATATCTATGGTAGTGACTTATCATAGTTTTAAGATAACATATCGACGGTAACGACTCATCAGAGTTTTAAGATAACCTACCATTGCAACGGCATATCAGATTGTTAAGATAACATACCCATGGTACCGACTTATCAGAGTTTTAAGATAACATATCCATGGTAACGACAGATCATAGTTTTAAGTCAATGTATTCATGGTAACGACTGGTTAGAGTTTAAAGTTAACGTATCCATGGTAACAACCTCACAGAGTTTTAAGATAACATATATAAGATAACAACTCATCACAATTTGTAATAATTTTATTAATTGTTTCATGAGAATATAAATAACAATTGTATTTCATTATTTGCCAACATCAGTTTATGATTTTACTGTCACAAAAATATCAGTAAGCTCCACTAATGTGTTGTCCTGAAACAATAACTTTGCAACAGTAAAATCACTGATACTCTTTTACAGTACAGTTATTTGTTGCTATTTTGTACTTGCATTTCAAAATTGCATATTTGCATATAATATTTAGTGTCTATATCAGAATGGTATACTCTATTAAACCTATCATAGGGAAGGATTGGGATCACATTAACAGGTTTATGTCCGCCACCTTTTATATGCCTGTCCCAAGCTAGGACCTGTATACCCAACCTCATATATTATGTTTTTATGCTCAGTGAGTTATGAGAGATAACTGTTTACTTTGTTGATATTTGTTGCATTGTTTTGACCATCACTGTTCAAACTTTCTGTTCATAGATTTTATAATACCTTTGGTATCTTCAAACTCTTCTTAACACTGTAGAATAAAGAAACTAAACACTCCTCTAGAAAAAACGCCGTAATTTATCTAGATAATGACTAAAATGTAGTTAAGCCTTAAGCGTATTTCTACTCCATTCTACTAAATGTAACTATATAAATTGATTTTTGAAAATCATGTACTCATTTGGAAATAATAAAAACGTAGATATCTGATTTAGTACGACACGTTTCTGGAATAACTTCATCAGGTACGCTCAAAATCTAAAGATTGGAAAGCCAAATAATATAAAAGTTTTTGAGAGAAATAAAGCCAAAGTGTCTAAACAGGATAGACAAAATCTATGACTGACATATCATAAATAAACACTTGACATATCATAAATAAACAAGTTTGACATATAATAGATAAACAAGTTTGACTTATAATAAATAAACAGGTTTGACATATAATAAATAAACATGTCTGATATATAATAAATAAACAAGTTATCATATCATAAGTAAACAAGGGCAACACAAAGCGTGGCGTATCCCATCGCCTAAAAAAAAGCCGTTGACCTTGACATTTGACCTTGAAAATCAATAGGGTTCCAGATTCTTTTAAGGACTAAGTATGTACCAAGTTTGGTCCACATCCTTGAAGGATGTTGATTCTAGAGTGTTCACAAGGATGTTACGGAAGGACGGTAGCATTACTATATCCCTTCACAACTTCGTTGGCGAGGGGATCACAAGTCTGATATATCATAAATAAACAAGTTTGACATATCATAAATAAACACGTTTGACTTATCATACATAAATAAACAAGTTTGATATATCATAATAAACAAGTTTGACATATTGTAAATAAACAGGTTTGACATTTAATGAACTGCTAATCCTTTCGGGGAACCTGAGTTCACCACCAGTTTTTAGTGGGGTTCATGTTACTCGATGTTTAGTTTTATATGTATATTTTGTAGATCATTGTTTGTCATTTTCTCCTGTTTTTTCTTTTGGCCATTGTATTGTCTGTCCTTCTTCGATTATACGGATTCTGTTTACACCTTTGGTATCTTAAAATTCTTCTTACTTTTTTATAGTGCAAGTTCACTGAAACAACAGCCCGAGGGTAGACATGTCGCTCCACTCGGACACATTATTCTGATTCTGAGCCCAACCAGTCTTTGCTCTTTCTCCTTAATGCTGCGTGCATAGCGGAGAAGCAACACATACCAATTTCATAGTCTTTAGTTTGACCTGATCGGGGCTTGAATGAATATACTTCTCTTCAGAGACCAGGTTTCACATGCACTGAGATAGTAAAATGCTCCTAAATAGTCGTCCTAAAGAGAGGACACCCTCCTATGTGGACACCCCTCTTATCAGACCAGATATCAGACGTATCGAGATAATAGAACACTACATGTACCTACATCCTAAATAATCCTTTCAGTCACATGTATTGATAACGGAGATAGAAAGACGTAAAATATTACAATCATACACGAAAACACTCAACAAAAAATATTAATAAAAACAAACAAACAAACCAAAATAAAAATATACAAAACAAGGGAAACATGTAAAAAACACGCCTCAAATACATACAGCTTAAACATTTGTTCTTATTTACATGTACATTGGAACGTTTACAATCTGACATCCTGTGACATCCGATAAAAAGTTATGGTCCCAAAGTATATCTGTTAACTAAAATAAAATCTGAGTATTCTGACATCTTGTACAATTCGACACATTTCCGCGGTCCCTTGGTGTGTCGAATTAGACAGGTTCCACTGTATAAAGAACATATATTTCAGTGCAGAACTGTCTTTGTTATTGATTGGAAACACACAAGTAGAACAAAAATAAGAATGTTTAAATTCCTTCAGTATGCCCTAAACATGTTTATAATATGATTAAAAACAATTGAATTTTCTTCTCTATTGGAAAATACTGCATGTATTTTTTTGAATCACATTGGTTTAATTTAACATATTATCTTAATACAAAGTAAAAATGGTGTAAAGAAAGATTGAAGATACCAAAGGGGTAATCAGAAGTCGTGTAACTGAGAGCGACATATGATACAATGACCAAAGGAAAAAGGATCATGATCTACAAAACACCCAAATCTATTGATCGAGCAAACAGGAGCGCCACTAAAAGTAGAGGTTCGGTGGGCTGAGCATGTGTCGCTCACCTTTCATACTGTTTTGAGCAAACCTTATGCAGAACCTTTCATGGGTGCTTCCTACCAAGTTTTGGTTCATTTTGCCAAGCGGTTTCAGAGAAGATTTTTTTAAGAAATCAACCAATCAGAAAATAAATTTCCTGTGGTGGCCATGTTTGTTAGCAGATCGGAACTAAAATAACAATCTTTATAGAGGACTTGGCTTAGATGCTTTCTCCCAAGTTTCTGTTCATTTGGTGAAGCGGTTTCAGAGGAGAAGGTTTTTTTAGAAATCGACCAATCAGAAACAAGAATTGCCCGTGGTGGCCATGTTTGTTATCGGAACGGAACTAAATGAGCACTCTTTATATATGAATTGCAATGGATGTTACCTACCACGTTTTGACCCATTTGGTAAAGCGGTTGCAGAGGAGAAGAGTTTTAAGAAATCGACCAATAAGAAGATTTAAAAAAAACAATGTTTTTTTAGAAATCGACCAATCAGAAACAAGAATTGCCTGTGGCGGCCAGGTTTGTTAATGGATCGGGACAAAATGAGCAATCTTTAGAGAGGATCTCCCACAGATGCTTTTTACCAAGTTTGAGTTTATTTGGCTGAGGGGTTTCAGAGGAGAAGATTAAAATGTGAAAAGGTAACGGACGACGGACACCAAGTGATGGCAAAAGCTCACATTGTCTTTGGCAAGGTGAGCTAAAAAGTAGATATCAAATAAGTGCACACTACGAGTTTCTGGAATAATCTTTATCAGGTACACTCAAAAACGAAAGGTTGGAAAGCCTAATAATTTAAAGTTTTGAAAGCAATTAAACCAAAGGGCCTAAACAGAATAATCTTAGTTTTATTAATAATTATATTATTTAGACACTGTAAATTTCATAAATAAATATATCTAATAAACCATGTCAGTCCTGAAGCACTCACTCCTAGGTGGATGATACCATGGGGGAATTAATAGTCCACCAGAATGGGTATCGACCCAGTGATAGTTTATGTTGCCAGTTTCTCTAGATTGTATATTTTTGATTGCCCCTTCGGTATTCTTTAACTTTTATTAAACTTTAATATATATATATACTGTTGTCATTAAAAATGTATCAAAATCGGACAAATATTCTAGTAAAAAATGTTTTGCAACACTTGATTTTTGCATAGGCTTTACATAGATAAAAACATTAAGCAATAATTGACGATTATAATTAAGTATATCAGTTTAAACAAACACGTTAAGGTTTTCAGAAATTTTTTCAAAAGATTCTTTAATATTTGGTCCATTTCTAGTTTACCTACACGTGACGTTATTATGCCTTTAATTAAAAAAAGAAACTTAAATTGATATTGCCACCAAACAACAACTGAGACATGACAAACTTTACCTGTGGGTGTGTTTGTTTTGCTTGACACCTTAATTTGCATGGCTAAATGTGTATAAGCTCGTCGAGTTGTGTGTTTAATCTTGATTTTGAATCATTAGATGAAATGGGTAGATCACGGTCTCAGAGTAACAATGACAGAAATAGGAGCTATTGGAATGTTGCAATCAGGTTTATTCTGGAGGAACATTGCAGATACGTTTGGTGTTACAAGTTTCAAGGCTTTTTAATCTCCTTAATGTCACCAATTCTGTGTGTGAGTAACCAGATTGTAATTCTTGAAGATTTCCATCACCATCATCAGATTTCTTTTCTCCTGCTTCATTCTTGTGATCCTTACTACATTCCCTAGACCCTGAAAAATATAACAACCCAATTTAATTATAACCACTGTATAATGGTGTTCATACCTAGTATGATTAACCATGTAATTATAACCACTGTATAATGGTGTTCATACCTAGAATGATTAACCATGTAATTATAACCACTGTATAACAGTGTTCGTTCCTAGTATGATTAACCATGTAATTATAACCACTGTATAATGGTGTTCATACCTAGTATCATTAACCATGTAATTATAACCACTGTATAATTGTGTTCATTCCTAGTATGATTAACCATGTAATTATAACCACTGTATAATGGTGTTCATACCTAGTATGATTAACCATGTAATTATAACCACTGTATAACAGTGTTCGTTCCTAGTATGATTAACCATGCAATTATAACCACTGTATAATGGTGTTCATTCCTAGTATGATTAACCATGTAATTATAACCACTGTATAATGGTGTTCATACCTAGTATGATTAACCATGTAATTATAACCACTGTATAACAGTGTTCGTTCCTAGTATGATTAACCGTGTAATTATAACCACTGTATAATGGTGTTCATCCCTAATATGATTAACCATGAAATTCTTTAAATACTATTTTCAACTTGTTTTTTTTTTGTAATAACTTAAATTATTTAATGATCCTCTACAGTGCAATAAATCTTTCCCTAAAATTCCATGTCTGAATAAAACGTATAAAAGCCGTTGGAAAAGGCAAAATCGATAACACACAAATTACAAGATTGCTCACTTTGCTGGAGAGGTACAGAGGATTCAATTAAAAGGGACAGAATTAAACTAGTTTTATGGGCCGAAAGTTCTCTTCTTGTTGAAATGATGCAGCCATACAAGTGCTTTCCGCATGTGAGTAAAATGCCAACCCTATAAAAATATTCATTAGTTATTCCTGGAACAAAGTATTAAACTATAAACACATACCCCATATTGACATAGCTATTTGATTTTAACCACACCCAGGAAAAAAATTAGCATTTAGTATTGGGTATTTCGTTCCTACAGTCGTGACAAAGAAAAGAATAGATATCTAATTAAGTATGCACGAGTCGTTTCTGTGGTAACCTTCATAAGATACGACCATATTCACAGATTATGGTATGTCATGACATATGGTACGCCACAACATACATTATGTCACTACATTATGTTTGTGTCAACATGATGTATGACACAGGAACATAAGGTACATGTCAGCTGTCACCATTAAAAAGGCTAATTTTACAATCATTGTTTCCCAGATATCTGACTACATGTTTGTAAATTACTAAATAATTAGCTAGTACACCTGATCAATTCACTTCATAAACACCTCACTTTAACTTACACAACAATCAGTAAAGTGTACAATACAATCAATTGAAAATAGAGCAATGTTTTGATAAAATTTCTTAAATCTTAAGGGCAATGTCTTAACTTGTTTGAACCCAATATTAGCAATACAATTGGCATTTGTTGCTTCTCCACTAAGCATGCAGAATTAAGGAGAAAGAGCAAAGACAGGTTGGCTCGATGTCAGGATAATGTGTCCGAGTGGGGCAACATGTGTCTATCCGTGGACTGTTGTCTCAGTGAGCTACCACTATTAAAATCCAACCAAGTGTGTTTGTCTAGTACAGGCGGATATCATCATCTCATTAAAATATTACTTATCCTCGCCATGATATAACCGACACATTGCTGAGGTGTTAAGCAACAATCACTCACTAATCGTGTGTATGAGCTGCCGTGGTCGTGATCATATGGTAGCTGGATTTACAACTACATTTGTACTATGCAGTAAGTGGCTATCATCACAAAATTTGTGAGTTCGAATCTTGTTGATGGTGAGGTGTACTTAATACAACATTATGTGATAAAGTGTGTCAGTGACTTGCGACGGGTTGGTGGTTTTCTGCGGATACTACGGTTTCCTCCAGCAATACAACTAACTGCCACGATAAAAAATGAAATGTCATTGAAAGTGTAATTAAACCACACACACCCTAACCCTTAACTTGTTTGTTTGACTTTATAAAATACATGTAATACATCATACGTATAGATTGAAAAAAAAACAAGATTTGCTTGTACAAGCTGCAAAATGTTGCATAAATGTTGATCTTTAATTTATCAGAATTACCCATATTTCTTTCTTAAAAAATGGAGTCCTCTTCCATCAGCCGATTGAAATGCCTTCATCAGCATCAATATCGTTTTGACTTTACTTGAAGTTTTCCACTTTTTCATAACATCAAACGTCTCTTCGAAAGTGATATTTCGACACCTTTTAAGAGTCTCTTCAATTGTTGCCATACTTAATCCTAGTTCAACTCCGAGGTCCATAGCACAGTTCCCGACTTCTCTTGATAAGTCCCGCAAAACTTCATCCTTAGGGATTTCTTGTAGTGTAATTTTTGCAATACCTATAAAATAAAAGCAGTCGGAATTGTAGTTCCTTAATATTTCTTTCTAGCCTCCAAAAAGATCAAATGATAAATATGTCCTGCAATGGTAGCCGTCTTTGAAAATATAACAAACGGACATAATTATATCTTCCTAAGTGTACGGGTTTTTTTAATAAACAAGGGAGATAATTTTATATTTTAAGTCTTAGCTATAAACAAGGGAGATAATTACCTATTTAATGTCTTGACTATAAACAACGGAGATAATTATATATTTTAAGTCTTAGCTGCAAACAAGGGAGATAATTAGATATTTGAAGTCTTACCTATAAACGAGGGAGATAATTATATATTTTAAGTCTTAGCTAAAAACAAGTGAGATAATTAGATATTTTAAGTCTTAACTATAAACAAGGGAGATAATTATCTAGTTTATGTCTTAGCAATAAACAAGGGAGATAATTATATATTTTAAGTCTTAACTATAAACAAAGGAGATAATTATCTATTTTAAGTCTTAACTATAAACAAAGGAGATAATTTAATGCACTTAGTTTTTCCTCGTTATTCTTAAAACAATGAATGATCTTATCTGCAGCATAATATTTGACCTTAAAACAACTCATTGTCATAAAACAAGACAAGCCTATTCAATATTGATATAAGAAGATTTTCAATTTTATCTTGAACCTTTTCGGATTTATGGTAGTGTTTCCATCGTATGCCTGTCAAACATTCCTTTTATATTGATGGTAGTGTGTCAGTCAGACATACTTTTTATATTGATGGTAGTGTGTCCATCAGACATACCTTTTATAATGATGGTAGTGTCCATCAGACATACCTTTTGTAATGATGGTAGTGTGTCCATCAGACATACCTTTTATTTTGATGGTAGTGTGTCCATCAGACATACCTTTTATTTTGATGGTAGTATGTCAGTCAGACATACTTTTTGTAATGATGGTAGTGTGTCCATCAGACATACCTTTTATAATGATGGTAGTGTCCATCAGACATACCTTTTGTAATCATGGTAGTGTGTCCATCAGACATACCTTTTATTTTGATGGTAGTATGTCAGTCAGACATACTTTTTGCAATGATGGTAGTGTGTCCATCAGACATACTTTTTGCAATGATGGTAGTGTGTCCATCAGACATACTTTTTATATTGATTTGTAGTGTGTCCATCAGACATACGTTTTGCAATGATGGTAGTGTGTCCATCAGACATACTTTTTATATTGATGGTAGTGTGTCCATCAGACATACATTTTATATTGATGGTAGTGTGTCCATCAGACATACCTTTTGTAATGATGGTAGTGTGTCCATCAGACATACCTTTTATATTGATGGTAGTATGCCAGTCAGACATACTTTTTATATTGATGGTAGTGTGTCAGTCAGACATACCTCTTATATTGATGGTAGTGTGTCAGTCAGACATACTTTTTATATTGATGGTAGTGTGTCAGTCAGACATACCTTTTACATTGATGGTAGTGTGTCATTCAGACATACTTTTTGTATTGATGGTAGTCAGTCAGACATACTGTTTATATTGATGGTAGTGTGTTAGTCAGACATACTTTTTTATAGTAGTGTGTCAGTCAGACATACTTTTTATATTGATGGTAGTGTGTCAGTCAGACATAATTTTTGTAATGATGGTAGTGTTTCAGTCAGATATACTTTTTATATTGATAGTAGTGTGTCAGTCAGACATAGTTTTTGTAATGATGGTAGTGTGTCAGTCAGACATACGTTTTGTAATGATGGTAGTGTGTCAGTCAGATATACTTTTTCATATTGATGGTAGTGTGTCAGTCAGACATAATTTTTGTAATGATGGTAGTGTGTCAGTCAGACATACTTTTTATATTCATGGTAGTATGTCCATCATACATACCTTTTGTAATGATGGTAGTGTGTCAGTCAGATATACTTTTTATATTGATGGTTGTGTGTCAGTCAGACATATTTCTTGTATTGATGGTAGTGTGTCCATCTTCTGATATATCGTTTGTATTGATGGTTGTGTGTCAGTCAGATATACGTTTATATTGATGGTAGTGTGTCAGTCAGACATACTTTTTTATAGTAGTGTGTCCAGCAGACATACTTTTTGTATTGATGGTAGTGTGTCCATCAGACATACCTTTTGCAATGATGGTAGTGTGTCCATCAGATATACATTTGTATTGATGGTAGTGTGTCCATCATCATATATACCTTCTGTATTGATGGTAGTGTGTCAGTCAGACATACTTTTTGTAATGATGGTAGTGTGTCAGTTAGAAATACTTTTTGTAATGATGGTAGTGTGTCAGTCAGAAATACTTTTTATATTGATGGTAGTGTGTCCATTAGACATACCTTTTGTAATGATGGTAGTGTGTCCATCAGATATACCTTTTAGACTGATGATATTGTCTCCGTCAGATATACTTTCAAAATGAATAATTAAATAATAATCACAGTTAAGGTTGATAAGACTTTACATACCATAAACTGTTATGTCCTCCATGAATAGCTGTAATAAATAATATGTTATAATGTATTAATAATATAGTAATGAGACAAGTATATATAGCAGCACTGTACACAAAATATGTCATTCTTGTGAAACAGGTGAATATTTCAAACTACAGATTAAACATACTTGTATTCAAGAATTCAATTCCAGTCTTCTCTAGCTTGAGTTACTACCTACCTCATCAAGAACCATTCATCTGTGACTTGAGTTACTACCTACCTCATAATGAACCAGTCACATGTGACTTAGGTTACTACTACATAGATATCCAGTCATCTATGACTTGTGTCATC
Organism: Gigantidas platifrons; assembly: GCA_002080005.1. Classification (NCBI taxonomy): domain Eukaryota; kingdom Metazoa; phylum Mollusca; class Bivalvia; order Mytilida; family Modiolidae; genus Gigantidas; species Gigantidas platifrons. The sequence continues at coordinate 88,888 of MJUT01022012.1, forward strand.
AACAACCATACAAAGAACCGGTCACCTGTGACTTGAATTATTGACTACCTTCCAAAGAACCAGTCACATGTTTGTGCCAACCATACAGTTCAACAGTCACCTATGACTACAATTATTAGCTACCATACAGTTAAACAGTCACATATGACTACAGTTATTACCTACCATACAGTTAAACAGTCACATATGACTACAGTTATTAGCTACTATACAGTTAAACAGTCACCTATGACTACAGTTATTAGCTATTATACCGTTAAGCAGTCACATATGACTACAGTTATTGTCTACCATACAGTTAAACAGTCACCTATGACTACAGTTATTAGCTACTATACAGTTAAACAGTCACCTATGACTACAGTTATTAGCTACTATACAGTTAAACAGTCATTTATGACTACAGTTATTGCTTACCATACAGATAAACAGTCACCTATGACTACAGTTATTACCTAACATACAGTTAAACAGTCACCTATGACTACAGATATTACCTACCATACAGATAAACAGTCACCTATGACAACAGTTATTAGATACTATGCAGTTAAACAGTCACCTATGACTACAGTTATAACCTACCATACAGTTAAACAGTCATCTATGACTACAGTTATTAGCTACTATACAGTTAAACAGTCACCTATGACTACAGTTATAACCTACCATACAGTTAAACAGTCATCTATGACTACAGTTATTACCTACCATACATTTAAACAGTTCCTGTGACTACAGTTAGTACCTACCTGACATAGAAAATGAGGATGATAGTTTTCAGCTAAAACAGTAGATAAGTCCTGAAATGACGGCTCAGACATCTTTTGGTACTTTAGTTTTTTCCATTCACAAAGAGCAACAAAATTAAAGACTGTGATATCATATCCATACTTGATTTTAATGTCATTCCAGGTAGTGTGTGGCAATCCTAGCTTGATGACAAGATTGTAGCATTGATCTAATGTTATGAGCTTAGCAAGTTTGAAAAGATGTTTGTCTCCTGGATGTAACGCTAAGTCTTTTGCATCAAGACCTGCATAGAAAATGATGGCATAAGTTATAATATGATACAGCTAAAAGGGAAGGTAATATACTTTTGGGTAGAAAGTTCTGCATTGAATATGGTAATATTAGTCATAGTCTGACAGAGAAAAAAGGGTAGGTAATATATGGGATGATGATGAGGTCCGCTTTGTTCTGGACCAACATACTGAGTTCGATTTGTATAGTGATAGCTCACTGATACAACAGTCCGCGGGTAGACATATCGCTCCACTCGGATGCATTATTCTGATTCCGAGCTAACCAATATTTGCTCTTACTCCTTAATGCTGTACGCTTAGCGGAGAAGTAACAAATACCAATTTTATAGTCTTTGGTTTGACCCAATCGCGGCTGGAACCCACGATCTACCACACTCGAGGCGAGCACGCTAACCATTACACCACCGATGTTTTTACTGAAAGTGGTACTATCAGTAAAAACCTAATACAGCTAAAAGGGGAGGTAATATACTTTTGTGTAGAAAGTTCTGCATTGAAAATGGTTATATCAGTCATAATCTAATACAGCTAAAAGGGGAGGTAATATACTTTTGTGTATAAAGCTCCGCAATGAAAATGGTAATATCAGTCATAATCTAATAAAGCTAAAAGGGGAGGTAATATATTTTATCTGTAGAGAACTTTACTGATCAGCCTACAATCAGAGATTTATTCACTATGAACTCATTCATTCTTCTCATTCATTCCTTCTATAAAATACAACAAAATATTGAGGATTATGCAGGAAGTATTTCTCCCAACCTTAGTTCATAGCAATCTGATTAAAATAACATCTCTAACCTGCTCCACTTTACTGATATGTCGTGGCGACGTGGGGCCTCTGGGGAAACGTTATTACGGATCATATGCCAGTGAACTTATGTCATGTAAATATAATGACATGATAAACACGGTTATGGATTCATTCCGTCAACTGGATTGTGGATATTATGCACAGCAGTTAAGTAACATTTTTATAATCTTGCAATCCCCATTTTTACTGGATGCATGAACAGTTCCAAAATCCAAAATGTTAATTATATACTCCCAACATCAGGCAACATTGATACTCTTAACACTATGCACATTTGTTTCTACTTAAAAATATTCTATGAACCTACCTGAACAGCCTGGAACACATGCCACTTGTGTCTGAAATTATAATATAAAATATAAAAACAACATATTTTAGTACACAAATAACACCATGACTATGGTAAAATGTAATGCCAAAACATTCCAAATTAACATATTCTATCAAGAATATGGTAAGATGTAATCCATCATGTCCCTAGTATAAATACTCTAAAGAATGTGGTAACCCAAGATATACCTCACTCGAGGCGAGGACACAATCCATCAGATCCTTAGTATAAATACTCTAAAGAATGTGGTTACCCAAGATCTACGTCACTCGAGATGAGCACACAATCCATCAGATCCCTAGTATAAATACTCTAAGGAATGTGGTAACCCAAGATCTACCTCACTCGAGGTGAGCACACAATCCATCATATCCCTAGTATAAATACTCTACAGTATGTGGTAACCCAAGATATACCTCACTCGAGGCGAGGAGACAATCCATCAGATCCTTAGTATAAATACTCTAAAGAATGTGGTTACCCAAGATCTACATCACTCGAGGCGAGGACACAATCCATCATATCCCTAGTATAAATACTCTAAAAAATGTGGTAACCCAAGATCTACGTCACTCGAGGCGAGCAAACTAACCCTCATATCCCTAGTAGAAATACTCTAAGGAATGTGGTAACCCAAGATCTACTTCACTCGAGATGAGCACACAATCCATCAGATCCCTAGTATAAATACTCTAAAGAATGTGGTAACCCAAGATCTACCTCACTCGAGGTGAGCACACAACCCATCATATCCCTAGTATAAATACTCTAAAGAATGTGGTAACCCAAGATCTACTTCACTCGAGGTGATCACACTAACTATTACACTAATAGAGATTGACCTAAGAATTAATCCATTACATTATATATGAATTGTAATTTTTAAATTTCAAATGCAAAAATGTAATTCACTACACACGACAAGTTTCCGGAATTCATACTTTTATAGAACATTTTTCAGAACAAAATATTTTTCAGAACAGGATATGAAAATGTAAAGTTTGTTGAAAGACAAACAGAAAGACAGATAATCGGAAAGACGACTGATGGATCTTTGGATGACGAAAACTAAGACAAAAGGAGAGCCAGATGGACAGATGATAGATGGACTTTTGGGCAAGATGAACTAAACATATTTTTTATTTCCAGCCATTGTTCTGTTGTTTTGTATCAAGAGCATGCCTTTACGGAGCATATCGTTTGGCGAAGGTGATCTAGAATTGTCTGATTGTTGAATGATTGATTGACTGGTTGTTGATTGTTTGTTTGATGGTGTTTAATGCCACTTTCAACAATATTTCAGCTATATTGTGGCGGTCAGTTTTATTGATGGAGGACACCAAAGGACCCGGTGAAAACCACCGACCTGTCGCAAGTCACTGACAAACTTTATCACATAATAGATTGGTTGTTGATTGCTAGACGCCTACTTAGGACGAGAACAAGAACAACATTACAACAAAAAGTAAAAATTTATTCGGAATAGTGCAATATAGTGTTTAATGTATTTAGTTACTCTTAAAATGTTACAAAATATTAAAAAAAAAGAATCAATGATAAATTAATACAGGTCAAACTTACCTTGTCAAATATCCAGTAAAGGGGATACTTTGTTTGGTGTGTCCTGTTATTCTTACATCTCCATTTTGTCTTCTCTGTTACTTTTGAGGCTGATATATAACAACCTCTCCCTGAGGTGCACCATTCTCCAATCTCTATTTCAAAGGCTTTCGATACTTCTGATGTAGATAGTGACTTTCCGAAGCTTTTGTGATAAAACTGTAGTACTTTTGTCATTGTCAATGTTAGGCATTCTTGTACCGCGGATGCAATGTTTGGGGATATGAAACACTTTGTGTCGTTGTTTATTATGTAGACAAAGACCTTGTCATCTTCAACCAAAAGATGCAGCTCATTTGATCCATCAATACAAAGAATTGCAGCTTGATGATACAAACAAATACCTTCAGGTGTTTCCTTTAAAGGCCAAACATTTATTGCAGCACCAATTAACTTGAAAGACAAGGCAGCAGGAATGGACGATTTTAAGAGTGTGTAAGATAAACATATCATCTTGGCTGCTGATTTGACATAGAAATCGGTGACTGGTAATCTACGTTTCACTATGCATGGTACAAGGTATGACTGGACCTTAGACTCCTGTTCTTGTCTATAATGTTTTGGTTCTACAAGAATGTCTAGATGAACCAGGAATTGTATTATAAACTCTTTAAAGTCATCATTTGGCATGTGTTGATGGAATTTCTCCTGTGACCACAGTTTGAGGAGATCTTGTTTAGCGATTTTTCCTGTGTTAGTAAGAGTACATAGGATACCTCTCAATTGCTCGTCCTTTGGCCAGAAAAGCTCATCTGTGATGAATGATCTTAAGATATTTACCAGTGATTGTGGCTTTACAATGATGAAATTATCTAGTCCATGTTGGTCAACATATACAATTTTGCCCAATGAATGCTGATCACTTAAAAAATACTTAATTTGTTTAACAGTCAGTGCTAGGTCCCCATTTCTTTGATTCAGCGTTGTTAGTTCTTTTTTTGAAATTATGTTTATATTGTGTAACCTCATCTCTGACATTTGTAGGTCCAATGGAACCCACGCCATAGGCATTCGTTTACCCCACGACTTCTGCTTAAGTGCCACTTCAACTAGCTTGGACTTCAGTCGGTTGATTTCAGAGTCGTTTTTATCCTTTCCATTTATAAAGAATATGTCGTCGTATATTATGCGATGTTGCCGTTTGTGATTTTTAAATATTTCTCCGAGATCACGGATCAACTTCGCTTTTCTACCAATGCGGTCTTCCTATAAATGAGAAATATAAATCATTGGATCTTTGAAAGACCATAGTATAACATATAACATTTAATGGCTTTATATTGGGCAAGAGTGTATTGGGGTGGTGAGTGTTTGATGACGATAGCGGAAGGTGGCGATCGTGGAGAAGGGTGGGATATGAGCAGCAAGGGTGGGGGGGGGGTATTGGTGTTTATTGACACAATTATTGTTCATGCAAAAACACTACAGAAGGTGATGATCCTTTAATTAAGTTTGTTTTCCCCTCATCCTTACAGGTCTAGAAAAACAAACTCCCAAGGCAGACATTTTGTTTTTATCATATCAATAAAATATTTGTTTATTTGCAGATTATGTTCATATGCTAAGAGGATTATATACATTGTGCAGTGCGCTTGGAAGCATAACTAGCATTATAAAACAAGAGGCTCACATGAGTCTGTATCACTCATCTGATAGATTAAGCTGCCTATTGTAGGACATGTATAATTGTAATCCTCTAGGACTTGAACTCAATAGACCACATGACCTTCATTTGTCCACAATAATACCTGATCACGTTAAAGCAATGTATAAAATAAAGGGTTTTAGTATAATTTTGTTGCAAATTGTGGATTTTGAACCTTGTTAAAAACCAGAGGACAATCTTAGAGCACCACGAAAATCCATAACTTCCTACAACATTAACATGTCTTACAGATTATAGAAATATGTTTTCTTGAATTTTGCATTGATATCAAACTTTTGCCCAAAAGGGGAACAACTCTTATACAAACATATAATTTTAAAATAATGTCAGAAATGTGCAAAAGGTATATCTATATCATGTCAATTCTTAGATCTTTAAAAACATTTTTGGAACTTTTTCAATTACACCATTTAATCAATGTACCACAAGGGTTCGAATGACATATACCCTGTGGCCTAAATTTTTTCATGCATGATTTTGTATATCACAATTATCATTCTAGCACTATACAAATGCATTTCCATGTTCAGTGAACCATATTGGTTGTGTAATTGCAAGCATGCCCACTCCTAGTGATGTAGATCTTGAGTTCAAATCAAGTTAGATTCACAACAAAGATCAGTTGGCATTTTCAAGAAACTTTAAAAGACTCATCTTTTTAGAGCAGCTTATGGTGACAGTATTTGACTTTTTAATATATGATCTTAAACTCTCTTTTAATAATAATTATTTTTGGACATGTGCAATCAGTTGGCATTTTCTAAAAACTTCTAAAGACTCATCTTTTTAGAGTATTTTATGGGGCCAGTTTTTTAACTTGTACTTATATCATCTTAAATTCCCCCTTTTTATTTTTTATTTTATTTATGATCATTATTTTTATTTTCAATTTACTCTTGAGTCTTATTGCTACTTTTACTTTTATTGATAGGATTAAGATTTTATATGTTTTGTACAGCGCTTAGAGTAATTGTTTTATTAGATAGGCGCTTTATAAATATTGTATAATAATAATAATAATAATAATAAAGACTTAAACTGGTAATTTGTACTTCTGTGCTTAGTATGTCAAATTAAGGAATAACAGAAAAGACTGATTGTATCGAATTCAGGATAATTTGTTCTAATGGAATAACATGTTTACATGTTGATCATTGTTTCAATGAGTTAGTACAATCAAACTAAACGTATAGGCTTAGTACAAAACGGACATCATCATCATTATCATCTCATCGAAATGTTTTTTGTTTGTTTTTGCAATGATAAAGCTGAACAATTACTCACTCACTATATATCGTCTGGGTGCCATCGTGGCCGTGATCGTATGGTTGTTGGATTTACAACTACCTGTGAAATCAGTGCCTACTACCACTAAAGTTGTGGGTTCGAACCCCGTTGAGGCGAGGTGTGCTCGATACAACATTATGTGATAATGTTTGCCAGTGACTGGCATTAATTCTTTATTCGTCATTGTTTATTTATATGAACCAGATCGGTGGTGTAATTGTTAGCGTTCTCACCTCAGGAGCGGCGAATCGCGGGTTCAAACCCCGATCGGGTCAAACCAAAGATTTTAAAATTAGTATTTGTTGCTTCTCCGCTAACCACACGCCATTAGGAAAAAAGAGCAAAGACTGGTTTGCTCGGTATCAGGATAATGTGTCCGAGTGGAGTGACATATCTATCGACGTCTGTTGTTTCAGAGAGTTAACACAATACAAAATTCAACTAAGCATGTTGATCTAGTACAAAGAGGACTTTGTCCTCGTCAACATTATCATCATATCATTGAAAATTAACTTGTTCTTGCCATGATATAGCTGATAAATTGTTGAGTTGGCACTAAACATCAATCAATTACTCTCTCTAATCATTGTTTCCACGGATGTTGAGTTGGCGCTAAAGAAGAATCAAGCATTCACTCTAAAGATGATTTACAACGGATGTTGATTTGGCGCTAAACAACAATCACTCATTCACTCTAATGATTATTTTCAACGGATGTTATGTAATGATGAAAGGTAAAATCTCACATAAAACTGCGGCAGGTCTCGGTAAGATAACAATCGTTATAATCAATAATCATACCTTATTAAACTCATCACTGTGAGTGGCAGAGAACATTATTATGGGAAGGATGTCTTCATCATCTACACAGTATGAAAGGAAGGAGTTCACCCAATGTTTCAAAATTGCTGAAAATAAAAGATGATTCTTTTATAATTTAAAGACTGATAGAGTTATATGAATAGGTATCTGTATAGTGAAGTAAGAAAACGATTACATATGTGTAAAAATGAAAACAAATGAGGAATAAATATAGTATAACTAATCGTAGATTTTGAATATCAAAATAAGACAACGAGCTACCGAAATACGCATAAGGATTAAACGAGTGGGCGGAACGAGTTACGAGTGGTCTTATTTTGATATTCAAAATCTACGATTAGTTATACTGTTTATTATGTAGACTTCCAAAATTTCTTTTTATATTATTTTCTTTAATTTGTATATTTCATTCCACGCGTATGGATCTACGAGCAATGATAATGTGTAATCAATATGGCCACACATTCAAACAAGTCAAGTGTTGTCACTTCGATGAAAAAAATTGGAAATTTAAATGAAGGACGAGTTTCTGAATTTTATTTGAATATGGGAGGATTTGCAAAGTTGTTGTGGAAAATGTCATTGCAATTGTGACTTATGTCAGTCCGATTTATCTGAGGACCCAGGCACGGTGTGTTATTATTGTTCGAGTCGTGTGTATTTCATATGTAACAGAATTCGAACTAAGGAATGCATCAATGTCCTCAAATGAAACGTTCTGAAATCTACCCAGCTGGGCTTTAGTTTGATATACATTTTCATTTGTATTGCCACTGGAATTTGGAACATTTGTTTGGACATCTAGAATATTAAATTCTGGCATTTCCACATTTTCCAAGTCAAAATCATTTTCTTCTAAAAATTTGGAGACTAAAGCTGCCGTATATGAGTCAAAATGATCAGACATTTTGTTTTATCTTTTTTTATTTTAAGATTGTTCAAAGCAGACGATTTTTCATTGAAAAGGGTTGGTGAAATGAATTAGGAAACTGACAATCTATAATGCACTTTTAACATTGCCGTTGTTTGTTTATATTTACATCTGTTGCGTTATACTAGTAAAATTATTCGATTTAGAATAAGCAAGTGTTTGATTTTAATGTATAAATAAAATGATTCAATTAAAATAATTGATAAAAGTACTAAAACTTTATTTTCATTTGTTTAATTGTTTCAGGTTACAATCATGTGTGTATTCACCGTAACACAACAAGGGACGTAACCACTACACTTATAGTTGTCGAAAAGTAGTTCTGGCGGGAAAAAAAGGTTATTTCACATGTGAAATATCGGAATTTATATCACGGATAAATTTCCATATTTCACAACTATCTATATAATGATAAACATTAAACTTTCAGCTTCTAGAGAATGATTTGTTTGTTTGTTTGACGGTGTTTAACACCACTTTCAACATGTTAGATTTATGTAATGGTAGAGTACCGCTGAACTTTAGGTCATGTGAGAATTTAAATAATGGTAGAGAAGCAGTAATCTTCAGAACAGGTTAGTTTTATATAATGATAGAGAAGCAGTAATCTTCAGAACAAACTAGTTTTATATAATGATAGAGAAGCAGTAATCTTCAGAACAGGTTAGCTTTATATAATGATAGAGAAGCAGTAATCTTCAGAACAGGCTAGTTTTATATATTGATAGAGAAGCAGTAATCTTCAGAACAGACTACTTTTCTATAATGATAGAGAAGCAGTAATCTTCAGAACAGGCTAGTGTTATATAATGATAGAGAAGCAGTAATTTTAATAACAGACTAGTTTTATACAATGTTAGAGAAGCAGTAATCTTCAGAGCAGACCAGTTTTTTTATAATCATAGAGAAGCAGTAATCTTCAGAACAGACTAGTTTTATATAATGATAGAGAAGCAGTAATCTTCAGAACAGGCTAGTTTTATATAATGATAGAGAACCAGTAATCTTCAGAGCAGACCAGTTTTTTTATAATGATAGAGAAACAGTAATCTTCAGAACAGACTAGTTTTATATAATGATAGAGAAGCAGTAATCTTCAGAACAGGCTAGTTTTATATAATGATAGAGAAGCAGTAATCTTCAGAACAGGTTAGTTTAATATAATAAGTAAGTAACATTTCTGGTGTCTAAAATAAGAGTTGTCTGTCAGTTCTTGTGTTATGAACGGTATGTATATACAATATCACACAAAGCTGAGTTGTTCCATTTTGGGGATCGTCAGGGTTGTGATGGTATGGTAGTTGGATTTATACCTACCTGTGGAATCGGTGCCCCTCACCACAAAATAATTTGTGAGTTCGAACCCCCTTCATGTTGATGTGTACTCGATACAACATTATATGATAAAGTTTGACAGTGACTTTCTCCGGGTACTACGTTTCCTCCATCAATAAAACTGACCGCCACAATATAACTGACATATTGCTGAAAGTGGCGCTAGCCTTCATAACCCAACCAACCATGAGGCAGTATCAATACAGAAGGACAAAAGTTTGTGGAAACAGCTCTGGTCAAGACACCACAACACTATGATGTAGCACAAAAGTTGAATTGCTTAAAAGTGAAAAACAAAACAAAACAAAATTATAAATGATGCTGCACACCAAATATGTTTTCTAAGATTTACCTACATTCCTCCNCCCCCCCCCCCCCCAATAGTCCCTCACCAGAGAGGATCAGCTTCATCTTAACACAATATGAATCTCCTCTTCTCAATGATTATCCCTGCAAAGCTTGGTTTCAATTAGTTGGATGGTTTTGCAGCAGAAGATTAAAATTAGGAGATAACTGTATTGTGTTTGAAAATTCCACGGCACCAATTGGAGATTTGATGTTTGCAATTTGAGTTTATTGGCAATTGACAAGACAGACGACGAACACAAAGTGATTGCAATAACTCACATGACCCTTCTAGCCAGGTGAGCAACAACAAAAACAGATTCCAAAAGTCTGATACCAACTTACATTCTGTAGTTTCTCCTTGTTTATATTCATCTAAAGGAACACAGAAATCAATTCTTCCATTGAACATCAACACAAGTGCTCCTTTATGTCGCATAAATAGCTGATGTGTCATGTCAAAAGACCTCTGTCCTCCAAAATCAACGAGATCTGAAGGTGCAATTTCTATCTTATATTTTCCTTTTCTTATTTCCTGTTTTATATCCTCTTGAATGGTAGTGTAATTTTGCTTCGACACCTTCAGAATCTGTGATTGTTGTTTGAAAGGGTCTGTTATATTCATATCATCTTTTCCTGTACCTGGGACAAGTGTTGGGGTTGGGGCTGTACTGGTGGATAAGGTAATATCTTTACGTTGGGGAACGGTATATGTTTCTGGGATTATATTTCCTTTGTCGGAATCCTGAGGTTGCACATCTTCTCTGCTTTTTGACAGAGTTGTATCGGTTTTTTCTTGTGTCATGTCTGGTTGGCCACGTAATACCTTAGGCAAAACGTCATCACTGAAACCTGAATATAAAGAAACATTCATAATATTCCCCGGCATTAAAAGTTTGCATTCATCATCGTAGAAACATATTTATAGGTAATAATACTATACACATCTTACAATATTTAGCAATTCATAATTGTATTAAAAACATAGATATCTTATTTAGTGCGCACGCCAGATTTCTGGAATATCTTCATCATAGTAAAACGACGGAAAGCCAAATTATTTAATAGTCATTAGAAGTAAGAAAACCAAAATGAGCTACCTAAATATGATAGCTAAATTCAGGGAAGGTCCTCTATGGTGGAAAATGTTTCATTCAAAATTCTTTAGGAAAATTAAATTTCAAACATAAATATATCTTATAAGTGACGTTGATGCTCAAGCACTGACTACTGGATGGATGATACCCACATGGACTAATAGTCCGTCAACATAGGTATCAACTCTGTGATTGTAATTCAAACACGTAATGTGAACAAATTATAGTTTAAATAGATAACTCATTAAAGCATCCGAGTCATCAATCACATACCATGTCTATTTTAAAATAAACAAAAGGTCCTACGACCAGTTCACTATACAGTTCCCAGCAACATAGTTAAGGTTTCATGACACCTGGTCACTTCATTATTAAAGTCCATTTGCAACCCATATAATGTCTGGCAGCCAATAAAATAATGGGATAAAGTGACGGTCAGCAACAAAGACAGTACATACAGTACTGTGTTAAAAGAAACAATGAAAAACATCTTCAAACTTTTCTTTCAATTTAGCAAAATATTTACGAAGTGCTTGGGTGTATTACCTTGCTTCAAAGGAACCATCTCTTTGTTCTTTAAGTCTATACCATTCCTCCCAAAATAGATGTTAAGTCCATCAGTAGACTTCCAATGTTGTGAAATCTCCTCACCAATAAGTATACTGGCAAGAGTTGTCTTCCCAACATTGCAGGCACCTCCTAGGTAAACACAATTTTCATATGAGATGAATGTGCCCTTTGACAGGAGTTCTTTCATTTCATCACTAGTGCCCATCATTGGAAATTGAGCAACTGAAAAAAAAATCATTGATACTGTATATTGTACTTTCTGAATGCTAGGAATGAAAGAAAATCGAAATGTTATTAATTCTCATGTGACCTCATTAAGCATACTAATGTGTTAATGAGTCTCATGTGATCTCATACTATGATACTAATGTGTTATTGATTCTCATGTGACCTCATTCCAGCATATTGACGTGCAATTGATTCTCATGTTACCTCTTTTCAGCATACTGAAGTAACTCTTGTTTTTCTTATTGTCCAAATTAAATATATTCTTATGTAATTGAAAGAAACAATTCTCTAAGGTTTGAAATACTTTATATTAAGCAATAGTGATAAGATAAATACAGTAAAATTAAATGTCATTAAATGAGAAGCAGTGCTGTGTTAAATTATTTACCTATATATTAACAGTACACGATCAGCTGATCACAACGTCGAAAATCTGAAACTGACTATATTATTTTGAAATCTTGACCTATTTATATACATACATACAAAGTGTACACAATTACTACGCGTATATAAATAGTTCAATGTGTGTCAGACACAACATGTGTCAGGGACAAAACCAAAGTATTGCAATGATTTCTACATTTAATAGTTACAAATTCAGGAGGAAATGAAAGGTTTAATACAACATTTATCATGTAATTACTTGTAACTACGAGGGATTCCTCCACAAAACAAACGAAAGCTTTCATGATGTAAACGATGTCAACAAACTCCCGTAGAAAATATGGAGGGAAATACGGAAAGTGAAACTGAATTAACATTACGAAATAAAGTATATACAAGATGATTCTAATGCAAATATACGTTCACAACACATACTAAATGTGTTATTGATTCTCATGGTACCTCATTCAAGTATGGTGAAATATTGTTGATTCTCAGGTGACCGCATTCCAGCATACTGGTGTGTAATTGATTCTTATGTGACCTCATTCCACCACACTAATGTGTTATTGATTCTCATATGACCTCATTCCAGCGCATATTGATGTGTTATTGATTCCCATGTTGCCTCTTTTCAGCATACTAAATGTGTTATTGATTCTCATAGTACCTCATTCCAGTATGCTGAAATATTGTTGATTCTCAGGTGACCACATTCCAGCATATTGATGTGTAATTGATTCTCATGTGACCTCATTCCACCACACTAATGTGTTTTTGATTCTCATATGACCTCTTTCCAGCGCATACTGATGTGTTATTGATTCCCATTTGACCTCATTCCAGCATGCTGAAGTGTTATTAATTCTAATGTGACCTCATACCAGCATACTAATGTGTTACTGATTCCCATTTGACCTCATTCCAGCATACTGAAGTGTTATTGATTCTCATGTGACCTTATTCCAGCAGACTAATGTTTTATTGATTCCCATGTGACCTCATTCCAGAATACTAATGTGTTATTGATTCTCATGTGACCGCATTCCACCACACTAATGTGTTATTGATTCTCATGGTACCTCATTCCAGAATACTAATGTGTTATTGATTCTCGTGTGACCTTATTCCAGCATACTGAAGTACTGTTGATTCTCAGGTGACCTCATTCTAGCATACTAATGTGCTATTGATTCTCATGTGACCTAATTCCAGCATACTAATGTGCTACTGATTCTCGTGTCACCTTATTCCAGCATAACAATATGTTATTTATTCTGATGGGACCTCATGCACAACAAAGTCAAGATATTCTGAATAGACCAGTTTTTCGTGCTAGAAATTCTGAAAAAGTCTGAACAGATTCTGAACTTTCTGAGCATTGACTGCAAATTCTGAACAGATTCTGGACATTCTGATCATTGACTGAACATTGTATGAACACTCTGAACAGTGTCTGAACATTTTTAACATTGACTGAAAATTCTGAACACATTCTGAACATTCTGAACAGTCTGAACATTGTCAAGATTGTCTGAAAAGTGTGAACATTCTGAACAGATTCTGAACATTCTGAACATTGTGTGAAAAGTCTGAACAGATTCTGAACATCCTCCGAAAAGACTGAACATTGTGAACATTGTGTGAACAGAGTCTGAACATTTTAACTATATATATCATGTGATATTTTACTTATTAATTACTTTTTTAAAATCAAATTACAACAAATATATTTTTTTATTTCTCATTAAATTTGTCATTTTCTTTATTTCAATTTTTCTTATTAAATCAATATATTTAACTTCATTTTCATTAGATTTAACTAAATATAGCATGTGCTATTTCACTAACTATTTTTTTTTAATTAAATTACAACAAGGATTTATATATAAAATTCTTGATTACAACAACTATATTATTTCATTTCTCATTAAATTTGACTTTTTCTATATTTCAATCTTTCTTCTTAAATCAATATTTTTACTTCATTTTCTTTAGATTTTGACTAAATATAGCATGTGATATCTCACTAATCAATTATTTAAAAAAAAATTAAATTACAACAACTATATTATTTCATTTCTTATTAAATTTGACTTTTTCTTTATTTCAATCTTTCTTCTTAAATCAATATATTTTACTTCATTTTCATTAGATTTTAGCTAAATATAGAAAGTTATATTTCACTTATTAATTTTTTTTAATTAAATTCAATCTATATTATTTCATTTCTTATTAAATTTGTCATTTTCTTGATTTCAAATTTGTTTTCTTAAATCAATATATTTTACTTCATTTTCATTAGATTTTAACTAAATATAGCATGTGATAGTTCATTAATTTTTTTCTTAATTAAATTACAGCAACTATATTATTTCATTTCTTATCAAATTTGTCATTTTCCTTACTTCAAATTTTCTTCCTAAATCAATACATTTTACTCCATTTTCAATAGATTTTAACTTAAATATAGCATGTGATATTTCACTTATTAATTACTTTTTCAAAAATTAATTAAAAACCTTTCAGTGACCCTAAACAACAATCTACACTATAAGTAAGTATGTAAGTAAGATCATGGTTTACTAAAACTTGTCGAGAAAAAAGAGACTCCTTTCATGCTGCTAAAGATAAGTTTAGTCGTGATAAATCGAGGGAAGTAAAAGACTTACTAAACCTCCGAGCTAAAGAATACAAAAAGAGATGAAAGCAAGCTATAGAAGGTATCAGGAAACAAACGGGGAAAAATTAAAGAGTCTCTCTCTCTCTCAAAATGATGCTAAGGATTTTTGGAATACCCGAAGCAATTTCTCTGGTAGAAAAAAAGAACATGCTGATATACCAATTGAAACTTTTTTGATTATTTTAAAAACTTGAATGAAGAGATGCAAGATGAAAACGATGAAGATGATATTGTTTTCAATGACATGTGTCAAAATCCAGTATATGATATGATTATAAATGGATCAATCACAGAGAGTGAAATTAATAATGCAATAAAAAATCTAAATTGATATCAATATATTGTAAACTTTTTAATATTGTTTTTCATACTGAGATATTCCTGAAAGTTGGTTGACTGGTATTATGAGACCTGTCTATACAAATAAAGGTAAAGTAGATGACCCTGATAATTACAGGGCTATTACTCAGTCTCTCATAAGTTGCCTTGGGAAGCTTTTTACATTTATAATTAATAATAGATTAACCTTTTTGTCAACTGAATTTTAAATTATTTCTAAAAAGCAGTCTGGATTTAGAAAGGGGTTCTGTACTACAGATAATATATTTATCATGCATGCTCTGGTGTCTATTTATTTTTCATTGGGTAAAACTTTATTGTACATTTGTTTATTTCCGTAAGGCATTCGACACTGTATGGCGAACTGCATGGCCTCTGGAAAAAATTGCTTAAGCATGATATAAATGGTAAATGCTTTAAGATTATCTGTAATATGTATGACAATATTAAATCTTGTGTTCTTTATAATGACAAGCAATCAAACTTTTTTTTCTTGTATGACTAGTGTTAGGCAAGTCGAAAACTTGTCCCTCTTTTTATTTTCTGTGTTTTTAAACGATTTAAAAGACCATTTTAAAAATTTAGCTGGGTGTTCACTAGAAATTGTAAAGGAAAATCTTGAAGCTAATCTTCATATATTTATTGAGATTTTTGTCTTATTATATGAAGATGACACTGTGATATTTTGAGAATCAAAGTAGGGTATGAAATCAGCACTAAATATATTTCAGTCATCTTGTGATAATGGAAATTAACTGTCAATGTTAACAAAACCAAAGTCATAGTTTTCAGTAATAGAACATGTCAACAAAATTTTTATTTTATATTAAACGGTGAAACACGATGTAATAGATTCTTACACATATCTTGGTATTACCTTCAAATATAATGGTACGTTTGTGGTTGCCAGAAAGAGACTTGTAGAGCAAGCTCAAAAGTAACTTTTTGCCATCTACAAAAAAATCAGAAACCAAAATATACCAATAGATTTGCAACTGAAATGGTTTGATTCTTTAGTAGAACCAAGTATACTCTATGGTTCAGAAGTTTGGGGTTTTGAAAATATACAAATCATGGAAAAAATACATCTAAAATTTGGTAAGAGAATTTTAAATATGAGATTAACTACGCCAAATTATATGGTCTGTGGTGAATTGGGTAGATATAGTTAAGCTGAGAATGGTCTCGTTTTGGACAAGACTTGGTCAGAGCGAGAACAAACTCAGTAGTACCCTTTATAGACTTATGCTACAAATTCATCAAAGTGGAAATCATGACTTTAAATGGATATCTTTTGTCATGTCAATTTTTGATAATACTGGTCTTAGCTATATTTTTGCCAATCAATTGGATATTAATATACATTCACTGAAACCTGTTTTAAAAGAACGCTTACATGATCACTTTATTCAACAATGGCTCACAGATATTGAAAACTCATCTCGTGGTGAATTTTACTCGATCTTCAAATTTGAATTTGGATTTGAAAACTACTTATCAAAATTATCAGTCCAAAATATGATTAATTTATCAAAATTTAGATGTTCAAATATAAAATTCCCCATAGAGACAGGAAGATGGCAAAATATTACTAGGAATGACAGAATGTGTACTTTCTGTAGAGAGGATATTGGAGATGAGATTCATTACTTGTTTATATGCAAACATGAAGTAATCGCTCCTTTAAGATAAAAAATTATCCCAAAATATTACACCTCAAATCCTACCATCCATAAGATGAAAGGATTACTTTCACTCTGTAACGTGCCACTTCTTAAAAATATATCGTTATTTCTTAATAAACTTGTGGGTTTCTAAATTATGTTTTTTCTTGTTCTCATACAAATCATTTTGTCATTAATCGCCAGTGTACCAATATATATTGTATTATTGAATTTCTGTATATGTTGCAATTGTAATCCCATGTTCATTTTGTCATGTTTTTCTTTATATTTGTACATGTAATATGACCTCATGTTGCACATTTTCATGTGTCTGAGTGTACTAATAAAATCTTGAAATCTTGAGATCAAAATAATTTTATTGACATGCATATCATAAAACAGTATGATATCAATTATCAATTGATAAACCTGCATCCAGTTTAAATGCTTTAAGAGAGAGGTATAATATTTCTGCTTAGATGAATCAATATACAAAACATTAAAGTCACAAATCAAATGTAGCATTTGGGCACCCTATATGCATGTATCTCTGTACGGTAGCATCCCAAATTTCCGATTCCCATTTTGCCGAATCCCATATTGCCGTGTCCAATTAGCCGATTCCCAAATTGCCGACATCTGAACAATATTGTTATTGCAAGTAGAATAATGCTTCTAATTTATGAAGAAAAATTGTAAATAATTAAATAAATATTTCTTTTGAAATGGTCCGACATACCAGGGAGTTTAGATTAAAGCATGCGAGTTCAAAGTCAAAAGGATATACGGTGGATTAGTCCTGCATGCAACCATGATTTCTGTCAAGATGAATGATGCCAAGGAATAATTTCAAAGCATATGCTCTGTGAATAATAACTAGCATAAACATGAGAGAATACACATTTTTTGTTTTGTAAATACGTCCTATCCATGGTGATTTTTTTTTAATAATTTGCTTTTTATCGACAATTTTCGGCATTTCTTTTTTTCTTTCGTACTTAGTAAAACTCTAAATAAACATTTACTTATTTGTAATTTATTTCCATTGTTCTTCAATTGTTTGAGGAATGAGTATCAGCATCTCCTATTCATCAATCAGTATGCATTTGATGATGCATTTTCTAATTAAAATTGCGCGAAAATTACTGCTTTCAATAAAATATGTACACATCATCAATATTCTTTTAAAACAAAAAATAATATTATGAAATTTTGCCATTTTTAACAAAAGTCGGCAATATGGAATTCGGCAAAATGGACTCGGCAAAATGGACTCGGCAATATTCGGCAATCTGGGATTCGGCAATCTGGTACGAATTCCTATGTACAAAAAATAACTATGAAAGTATTTAAAAATAAATATAAACAAATTCAATAAACCGTCTCTTGATCCATTTTATCCATTTTATCAATCTTAAAGGAAGTAAGAACTACATAAAATTATTTTAGACCATCCAAGTTGGTGCAATTTCCCACCTTTTGTGATTACAAAGATTTTTTAAAAACCACCATTTTTAACAATGTTTACATAAAAGTTAAATATGTTAACTATTGTATACTATATAAAAAAAGTCACTTATCGATGTTTTTTATTCTTTCTCTATAAACTTTTTTTTATGAAATAATTAAGGCACCCATTTTTCATGAAATGAAAATGTTTATAATTGTAGACATTTACCCATCTTATATACTTATAGTCCTCTCTCTCTTATCAAAGTGTGAATAATGTTTATTTTGTGTTCAATAACCTGAAATAAAGAAATGACAAATTTAATAAGAAATGGAATAATATAGATGTTGTAATTTAATAAAAAAAAAATATTTAGTGAAATATCACATGCTATATTTAGTTAAAATCTAATGAAAATGAAGTAAAATATATTGATTTAAAGGCATACAGGCTGTCAGAATAATTTTTTTTTATCATATTAAAAGTTGCCTATATATATATATCTTTATTTCTCATAACCAATTTACAGAGGTACAGAGATGACATGTACAATTTACACAATATACATACGACATAAATAAATGTATTTACTATTCTGATAAATTTACAGAGTTTACTTAAAGTATATATACACTTAGAAGACATCAGGGTATTATATGTAATGATATTATGTTTATTTAGATGGACAAAATCAAAATAAAGTTTTCTTTCATTAATAAATTCAGAACATTCAAAAATATAGTGGTACTCGTCTCCCAATTCTCTTCTTGAACATATATGACAGAACCTGTTTTCTCTAATAATTTTTTTCCATCTCCCCACTTCTACCGGTAGTCTGTGGTTCGTAGTTCTAAATCTACACAATGTAAATTTTTCCTTATCTTCTAAAATGTCTAAGTAATTCTCGAATTTTAATTCCCCTTTAAACCATTTATAATAATCCCCCTTTGAAGATGTTTCGATGGATGAGTTCCATATTTGCTTAGACTGATCAATTAAATTGTTTTTAATTTCTAATTTTAACCATTTTTCAGATATACAATTTTGCAAAGTCCATATATACGACATTTCACAGTCATTTAAGATTTTATGAATGTGATTTATCCAGGCAGAAATTTTACAATTTTGAAAATTTTTAACATATAACAGTTTGTATGCAATTGTAGATAATTTTGACTGTTTCCGTTGTATAAGTTTACACCAATATGAAATCATTCTTACTTTAATATCAATTTCTAGTGGATATCTACCCAATTCTCCATATACCATAAAATTAGGTGTCGATACTTTTAGACGTAATAAAAGTTTACAAAATTTTAAATGGACCCTCTCCATAATATCGTTTTTACCAAACCCCCAAATTTCACACCCATACAATAAAATAGGTTTTACAATTTTATCAAACAAATCTAACTGGCATTTAATTGATAAATTATGTATTCTGCCTTTTCTTAATACTTCATACATTCCCTTAATACCTTTATTTACGAGTTCTCTTTTTTTGCTCTATTAAATTATCCGTTTTTGAAAATACTACCCCAAGATAAGAAAAATGTGCAACAATTTCCAACTCTTTGTTGCTATAGTTAAATTTAATGTTATTTGGTAGGCAACCATTCGAAAAAACCAGAACTTTAGACTTTTCTATGTTCACTTTTAGTCTCCATTTCTTACAGAAATCATAGAAATAATTTATTTGGTTTTGCATATCTTCACTGCTTTCAGCTAAAATTACTGTGTCGTCAGCATATAATAAAATAAAAAGCTTCAAGTAAGTGTCTAGTTCTTGTTCTAGATCTTCTGTTAATGAAATTAAACCGATTGCATTTTTTTCATCCAAATATTTTTCTAAATCATTCAAATATAGCGAAAAGAGAAAGGGTTAAAGAATACTCCTTGACGAACACCATTATTACAATCGAAATAATTCGATACTTTACCATTATAGACAATTCTAGATTTAATGTTCTGATACATATTATAAATTACATTGTACATTTTACCATTTATATTATTAATTAGTAACTTACAAAATAGGGCATCACGTCATACCGTATCAAAAGCTTTTTTGAAAATCAACAAATGTAGCAAAAAGCTTTTTCTTTTTTAATTTTATAAGTTCGAAGAAAGAATGTAAAACAAAAATATTGTCTACCGTGGAATATCCTTTTCTGAAACCACACTGACTTTCGTTTAAAACAGAAAATTGCTCAGAGTAATGATTTAATCTCTTTAAAAGAATTGATGTAAAAATTTTGCCAAAAACAACTCAAAATGGTAATAGGGCGAAAGTTTTTTGGATTCAAAGGATCGCCTTTGTTTTTATAAATAGGTTTAATATTTCCTAGTAACCAACTATCGGGGACAATTCCTGAATAAAATATACAATTAAACATGTTTATATAGACTGGTAAAATAATGTCAATAGAAGATTTAATATATTCATTTTCTATAAAATCATCACCACTGGCTTTATCATTTTTCAAATTTTTGATGCAAGAAAGAATTTCTTCACTTGTGATTTCACCATTTATTTCATTATTTAGATTATTTATCAAATTGTTATCAATTTCTGGCAATATTCGATGTTTTATACTAATAAAATGTTCTGAACAAGAGGCCGGGTTTAAAAAAATATGCTATAATGTCGTAATTAGTGAAAAGAATTCGAATGTCTGTAGGTGGAATCGCCATTAACACACCTAATTATAAGTCGGCTTCTTATTTCCGAAGTTTGCCGAATACTGATAACTGCTATAAATAACCAGGTAGCATTTTGCATGTACATTCGTTAGAATTAATATAATTTAAGAAATATATCTATGAAATTGGATCCCGGGTAATCAGTTAATATTATATATTATTATGCCGAATGAAACCAAGAAAACACATACATGTATATGTAAAATACTGCTGGCAAGCATATTCTAAGCCCATTGGAACGTTGTCTCAGATATTTAAAAACCTCATTGTAGCGGTTGCCTGCAAATGATGCGTTCCGAGTGCCTCTGACGTTTTCCTTTCAAAGAACGATAACTCTGGCAGGAAAACCCGCGAGGCTTCCGAAGTGGTGGAATATGATATTTATTTCACGGAATATGATTTTTGTCCTGTGTGATCACGTGTTTTGATTCTTACCCATTGTCCAATCAAATTAATCTATTTACGGTAATTCATATATGAGGTATAATAATATATATTATTATGCTTTCTGTAAATTTCTTCTGTAATATAAGTTCATACGATATTTTGGCATATATAACAAAGAATTATATAGCGTTGATGTACTATGCGAAAATAGTACATCTACTATGCCAGTTTCACGCGATGAAGGTTCGATTTGCAGCCGTCTGTCAAGCTATATATAGCTAGTCCACGTGCAAGGCGGCGGATCCAATCTGTCAATCTATCATAGTCGTCTAAGCGCTTTAAATTAAGTATCATTATTCATGTTACTGTTTTGTATTACTTGTTGTTGTTGTTAATTAAATTTCGAGCTCCAAAAATCTTTATATTTTTAAAGCCTTAAATATGAAACAAAGGATATTATCACAATTTCAAGACTATCTTCGGGTCGTGCACTATGTCTTCAACCCTGACTACTATATTGGCATAGTCATTGCTAACACAACATTATTATTATTATTATGCTGACTGTTATATGTAGACAACATACATTGAGAACTATTACAATAAAGGAGGTCCTGATATTGGTGACTAATATATTGGCTCAGATAGTCTTGAAAGTGTGAGAATATTCTTAGTT
This sequence comes from Gigantidas platifrons, assembly GCA_002080005.1. Taxonomy (NCBI): domain Eukaryota; kingdom Metazoa; phylum Mollusca; class Bivalvia; order Mytilida; family Modiolidae; genus Gigantidas; species Gigantidas platifrons. Next base: position 111,269 of record MJUT01022012.1, read on the forward strand.
TCATTAAAGGCTTTAAAAATGTAAAGATTTTTGAAGTTTGAAATTTAATTAACAACAATTCGGGTCGTGCACTATGTCTACCCTGACCACTATATTGGCAAAGTCATTGCTAACACAACATTAGTATATCAATGGTATTTAGTAAGAATGACACTTAAAATCGGAAATACGTGATGAAATCAATAAAAACAAACCCAAACTCTGCAAAGGGGCCCGATCATGGGAAAATTTTAAACAAATTGTATTGCATATTATTGACAACACTTGAGTTGTCTTGATTATTTTTTTTTTCGAAAAAAACAGACACGAAGTTCATTATTTTAGTCTCTAATTTAAAAGAGATATCACCTAGCGTTTTCTCTTGAAAAAAAGAATATATAAAATCTAAGATGCAATTCTACTGTCAAAATACGAATCGGCCGAAAAAAGATACTAAATTATGATTACGTGTTTAAAAATGGAGTAAGTCGATATAACATTTTTCTTAATTGTTACACAAAGCTTGCTGAATCCTCCTTTTTGTGTAATTTTCGTGTAGAATCCGTCAATATTTTGGTTTGTCCCATGTGCTTTTTTTCAACAAACAATTTCGATCATGCGCAATTGCTTTACCGAATGAGGTCACTGTGTAGGTCCTATGAATGTATGAATATTGTGCGGGTAAATATTGGATTCTTTACTGGATTCAAGAAAATAAAACAGCGACGTATTTCCTTCGCTCTAGGCTATTTACGTATGACATTATGAAAAATTTCAACTGCAATTACAGACCCTGGATCGTTTAACTTAACAGATATTTCGTATCGTTTGCGTTTTTCGTTCGTTTCGTTTGCGTGTATCGTTCGTTCGTTTTTCGTTTTCCGTTCGTTTGCGTTTCGTGGGTGTAATTTGTTCGTTCCTTTGTGTATCGTTCGTTTCGTGCTTCGTTTTCCAGTTTAATTAGACGAACACACGAAACGAAATACGAACGAACGATACACGAAACAAACAATACACGATAAAGAACTTGTCAACTACGATTTCCAGGTTAAAATAATTACTACACAATTTCAATCTTACTATTGCTAAAAATTTTAAATTAAAGGGTAAACAAAATTTTACATATACAAACATGTATTTCCTTTATTTACATGTACCAGTAATTTTGTACAATAAGGAAAAACATATTTAATAAATGCATTTTTTTCTATAATTTACTCTAGGACAAATAAACAAGAAATCATCTACATGTATGTAAGCAAACGCCTCTGGCAGTTTCACCTGGGAAATACATGCACTGCACATACATTTGTAATTTCATTCTAATTAACAATTATATGACCTTTTGAAGCCACGCTCCTCTCGGACAACTTAACCGAGAAAATAACTGATACACCTGTGTCTGGCTGGAATTGTCAATTCAGAATCCGAATAATTATAAATATAAATTCTGTAT
>MJUT01022012.1:119473-136689 GCA_002080005.1 Gigantidas platifrons
CCTTATTCTAGCATACTGAAGTATTGTTGATTCTCAGGAGACTTCATTCCAGCATACTGATGTGATATTGATTCTCATGTGACCTCATTCCAGCATGCTAATATGTTATTGATTCTCATGTGAGCTCTTTCCAGTGTACTGTGGTATTGTTGATTCTCAGGTTACCTCATTTTAGCATACTAATGTGTTATTGATTCTCATTTGACCTCATTCCAGCATACTGATGTGCTATTGATTCTCATGGTACCTCATTCCAGCATACTGATGTTATTGATACTCGAGTGACCTTATTCCAGCATACAGAAGTATTGTATATTCTCAGGTGATCTCTTTCTAGCATACTGATGTGTTATTGATTATCATGAGACCTCATACCAGCATACTAATGTTTTATTGATTGGCATGTGACCTCATTCCAACATACTGATGTGTTGTTGATTCTCATGTGAACTAATTCCAGCATACTAATGTGTCATATATTCTCATGGGACCTCATTCCACCATACTAATGTGTTATTGATTCTCATGTGACCTCATTACAGCATACTAATTTGTTATTGATTCTCATGGTACCTCATTATAGCATACTAATGTGTTATTGATTCTCATGTGACCTTATTCCAGCATACAGAGGTATTGTTGATTCTCAGGTGACCTCATTTTAGCATACTAATGTGTTATTGATTCTCAAGTGACCCCATTCTAGAATATTAAAGTGTTATTGATTCTCATGTGACCTCATTCCAGCATACTGATGTGTTATTGATTCTCATGGTACCTCATTCCAGCAAACTGATGTTCTATTGATTCTCGTGTGGCCTTATTCTAGCATACTGAAGTATTGTTGATTCTCAGGAGACTTCATTCCAGCATACTGATGTGATATTGATTCTCATGTGACCTCATTCCAGCATGCTAATATGTTATTGATTCTCATGTGAGCTCTTTCCAGTGTACTGCGGTATTGTTGATTCTCAGGTTACCTCATTTTAGCATACTAATGTGTTATTGATTCTCATTTGACATCATTCCAGCATACTGATGTGCTATTGATTCTCATGGTACCTCATTCCAGCATACTGATGTGTTATTGATACTCGAGTGACCTTATTCCAGCATACAGAAGTATTGTATATTCTCAGGTGATATCTTTCTAGCATACTGATGTGTTATTGATTATCATGTGAACTGATTCCAGCATACTAATGTGTCATATATTCTCATGGGACCTCATGCCAGCATACTGAAATACAATTGATTGTCAGGTGACCTCATTCCACCATACTAATGTGTTATTGATTCTCATGTGACCTCATTCCAGCATACTAATTTGTTATTGATTCTCATGGTACCTCATTATAGCATACTAATGTGTTATTGATTCTCATGTGACCTTATTCCAGAATACAGAGGTATTGTTGATTCTCAGGTGACCTCATTTTAGCATACTAATGTGTTATTGATTCTCAAGTGACCCCATTCAAGAATATTAAAGTGTTATTCATTCTCATGTGACCTCATTCCAGCATACTGATGTGTTATTGATTCTCATGGTACCTCATTCCAGCAAACTGATGTTCTATTGATTCTCGTGTGGCCTTATTCTAGCATACTGAAGTATTGTTGATTCTCAGGAGACTTCATTCCAGCATACTGATGTGATAGTGATTCTCATGTGACCTCATTCCAGCATGCTAATATGTTATTGATTCTCATGTGAGCTCTTTCCAGTGTACTGCGGTATTGTTGATTCTCAGGTTACCTCATTTTAGCATACTAATGTGTTATTGATTCTCATTTGACCTCATTCCAGCATACTGATGTGCTATTGATTCTTATGGTACCTCATTCCAGCATACTGATGTTATTGATACTCGAGTGGTCTTATTCCAGCATACAGAAGTATTGTATATTCTCAGGTGATCTCTTTCTAGCATACTGATGTGTTATTGATTATCATGTGACCTCATACCAGCATACTAATGTTTTATTGATTGGCATGTGACCTCATTCCAACATACTGATGTGTTGTTGATTCTCATATGAACTAATTACAGCATACTAATGTGTCATATATTCTCATGGGACCTCATGTCAGCATACTGAAATACAATTGATTGGCAGGTGACCTCATTCCATCATACTAATGTGTTATTGATTCTCATGTGACCTCATTCCAGCATACTAATTTGTTATTGATTCTCATGGTACCTCATTATAGCATACTAATGTGTTATTGATTCTCATGTGACCTTATTCTAGCATACTGAAGTATTGTTGATTCTCATGTGACCTCATTCCAGCATACTGATGTGTTATTGATTCTCATGGTACCTCATTCCAGCAAACTGATGTTCTATTGATTCTTGTGTTTCCTTATTCTAGCATACTGAAGTATTGTTGATTATCAGGAGACTTCATTCCAGCATACTGATGTGATATTGATTCTCATGTGACCTCATTCCAGCATGCTAATATGTTATTGATTCTCATGTGAGCTCTTTCCAGTGTACTGGGGTATTGTTGAATCTCAGGGTGCCTCATTTTAGCTTACTAATGTGTTATTGATTCTCATTTGACCCCATTCCATCATACTGATGTGCTATTGATTCTCATGGTACCTCATTCCAGCAAACTGATGTGTTATTGATACTCGAGTGACCTTATTCCAGCCCACAAAAGTATTGTATTTTCTCAGGTAATCTCTTTCTAGCATACTGATGTGTTATTGATTCTCATGTGACCTCTTTCTGTGTAGTGGGGTATTGTTGATTCTCGTGTGGTCTTATTCTAGCATACTGAAGTATTGTTGATTCTCAGGAGACTTCATTCCAGCATACTGATGTGCTGTTTATTCTCATGGTACCTCATTCCAGCATACTGATGTGTTATTGATACTCGAGTGACCTTATTCCAGCAGACAGAAGTATTGTATATGCTCAGGTGATCTCTTTCTAGCAGACTGATGTGTTATTGATTATCATGTGACCTCATTCCAGCATACTAATGTTTTATTGATTGCCATGTGACCTCATTCCAACATACTGATGTGTTGTTGATTCTCATGTGAACTGATTCCAGCATACTAATGTGTCATATATTCTCATGGGACCTCATGCCAGCATACTGAAATACAATTGATTGCCAGGTGACCTCATTCCACCATACTAATGTGTTATTGATTCTCATGTGACCTCATTCCAGCATACTAATTTGTTATTGATTCTCATGGGACCTCATTATAGCATACTAATGTGTTATTGATTCTCATGTGACCTTATTCCAGCATACAGAGGTATTGTTGATTCTCAGGTGACCTCATTTTAGCATACTAATGTGTTATTGATTCTCATGTGACCCCATTCTAGAATACTAAAGTGTTATTGATTCTCATGTGACCTCATTCCAGCATACTGATGTGTTATTGATTCTCATGGTACCTCATTCCAGCAAACTGATGTTTTATTGATTCTCGTGTGGCCTTATTCTAGCATACTGAAGTATTGTTGATTCTCAGGAGACTTAATTCCAGCATACTGATGTGATATTGATTCTCATGTGACCTCATTCCAGCATGCTAATATGTTATTGATTCTCATGGTACCTCATTCCAGCAAACTGATGTTTTATTGATTCTCGTGTGACCTTATTCCTGCATACAGAAGTATGGTATATTCTCAGGTGATCTCTTTCTAGCATACTGGTGTGTTATTGATTATCATGTGACATCATCCCAGCATACTAAGGTTGTATTGATTGCCATGTTACCTCATCCCAATATACTGAAGTATTGTTGATTCTTATGTGAACTTTTGCCAGCATACTAATGTGTCATAGATTCTCATGGGACCTCATGCCAACATACTGAAATACAATTGTCAGGTGACCTCATTCCACCATACTAATGTGTTATTGATTCTCATGTGACCTCATTCCAGCATATTAATTTGTTATTGATTCTCATGGTACCTCATTCTAGCATACTAATGTGTTATTGATTCTCATGTGACCTCATTCCAGCATACTGAGGTATTGTTGATTCTCAGGTGACCTCATTCTAGCATACTAATGTGTTATTGATTCTCGTGTGACCTGATGCCAGCATACTGATCTGCTATTGATTATTATGTGACCTCATACCAGCATACTGATGTGTTATTGATTCTCACTGTACCTCATTCTAGCATACTGATGTCTTATTGATTCTCATTCCAGCATACTGATTTGTTATTGATTCTAATGGTACCTCATTCCAGCATACCGATGTGTTATTGATTCTCATGTGACCTCATAACATCATAATAATATGTTATTGATTATAATGTCACCTCATTCTAGCATACTAATCAGTTATTATTTCTCATGATACCTCATTCCACCATAACAACGTGCTACTGATTATCAGGGTACCTCATTCCACCATGCTAATGTGTTGTTGATTCTCAGGTAATCTCATTCTAGCATACTAATGTGTTATTGATTATCAAGTGACCCCATTCTAGCATATTAATGTGTTATTGATTCTCATATGACCTCATTCCAGCATACTGATGTGTTATTGATTCTCATGGCACCTCATTCCAGCAAACTGATGTTTTATGGATTCTCGTGTGGCCTTATGACAGCATACTGAAGCATTGTTGATTCCCAGGAGACCTCATTGTAGGATACTAATGTGTTATTGATTCTCATGTGACTTCATTCCAGCATACAGAGGTATTGTTGATTCTCAGATGACCTCATTTTAGCATACTAATGTCTTATTGATTCTCAAGTGACCCCATTCTAGAATATTAAAGTGTTATTGATTCTCAAGTGACCTCATTCCAGCATGCTAATATGTTATTGATTCTCATGGTACCTCATTCCAGCAAACTGATGTTTTATTGATTCTCGTGTGGCCTTATTCTAGCATACTGAAGTATTGTTGATTCTCAGGAGACTTCATTCCAGCATACTGATGTGCTATTGATTCTCATGGTACCTCATTCCAGCATACTGATGTGTTATTGATACTCGAGTGACCTTATTCCTGCATACAGAAGTATGGTATATTCTCAGGTGATCTCTTTCTAGCATACTGATGTGTTATTGATTATCATGTGACCTCATCCCAGCATACTAAGGTTGTATTGATTTCCATGTGACCTCATCCCAATATACTGAAGTATTGTTGATTCTCATGTGAACTTATGCCAGCATACTAATGTGTGATATATTCTCATGGGACCTCATGCCAGCATACTGAAATACAATTGTCAGGTGACCTCATTCCACCATACTAATGTGTTATTGATTCTCATGTGACCTCATTCCAGCATACTAATTTGTTATTGATTCTCATGGTACCTCATTCTAGCATACTAATGTGTTATTGATTCTCATGTGACCTCATTCCAGCATACTGAGGTATTGTTGATTCTGAGGTGACCTCATTCTAGCATACTAATGTGTTATTGATTCTCACTGTACCTCATTCTAGCATACTGATGTGTTATTGATTCTCATTCCAGCATACTGATTTGTTATTGATTATAGTGGTACCTCATTCCAGCATACTGATGTGTTATTGATTTTCGTCTGACCTTATTTCAGCATACTAAAGGATTGTTGATTCTCAGGTGATCTCTCTAGCATACTAATGTGTTACTGATTCTCATGTGACCTCATTACAGCATAATAATATGTTATTGATCATCATGTCACCTTATTTCAGCATACTGGTGTGTTATTGATTATCGTGTGACCTTATTCCAGCATAATATGTAATTGATTCTCATGGGACCTCATGCCAGCATAGTAATGTGCTATTGATTTTCAAATGACCCGATTCTAGTATATTAATGTGTTATTGATTCTGATATGACCCCATTCCAGCATACTGATGTGTTATTGATTCTCATTGTACCTCATTCCAGCACACTGATGTTTTATTGATTCTCGTGTGGCCTTATTCCAGCATACTGAAGAATTGTTGATTCTCAGGAGACCTCATTCTAGGATACTAATGTGCTATTGATTCTCATGTGACCTCATTCCAGCATACAGAGATATGGTCGATTCTCAGGTGACCTCATTTTACCATACTAATGTGTTATTGATTCTCAAGTGACTCCATTCTAGCATATTAATTTGTTATTGATTTTCATGTGATCTCATTACAGCATACTGAAGTATTATTGATTCTCATGAGACTTCATTCCAGCATACTGATGTGTTATTCATTCTCATGTGACCTCATTCCAGCATGCTAATATGTTATTGATTCTCATGTGACCTCTTTCCAGTGTACTGGGGTATTGTTGATTCTCAGGTTACCTCATTTGAGCATACTAATGTGTTATTGATTATCATTTGACCTCATTCCAGCATACTGAAATATTGTATATTATCATGTGATCTCTTTCTAGCATACTGATTTGTTATTGATTCTCATGTGACCTCATCCCAGTATACTAATGTTTTATTGATTGCCATGTGACCTCATTCCAAGATACTGAAGTGTTGTTGATTCTCATGTGAACTAATTCCAGCATACTATTGTGTCATATATTCTCATGGGACCTCATGCCAGAATACTGAAATACAATTGATTGTCAGGTGACCTCATTCCACCATACTAATGTATTATTGATTCTCATTGTACCTCATTCTAGCATACTGATGTGTTATTGATTCTATTGTAACCTTATTCCAGAATACTGAAGCATTGTTGATTCCCAGGTGATTTCTTTCTAGCATACTAATGTGCTATTGATACTCATGTGACCTCATTCCAGCATACTCATTTCTTATTGATTCTAATTATATCTCATGCCAGCATACTGAAATACTATTGATTCTCAGATGACATAATTCTAGCATACTAATGTGTTATTAATTCTCATGTGAACTCATCCCAGCATACTAATGCTTTATTGATTGTCATGTGACCTCATTCCAGCGTACTGAAGTACTGTTGATTATCATGTGACCTCATTCCAGCATACTAATGTGTTATTGATTCTCATTGTACTTCATTCCAGCATACTGAGGTATTGTCGATTCTCATTCTACATCATTCCACCTTACTGATGTGTTATTGATTTTCATGTTACCTCATTCCACCGTACTGATGTATTATTGATTCTCACGTGACCTCATTCCAGTATACTAAAGTGTTATTGATTCTCATGTGACTTCATTCCACCAAAACTGATGTGTTATTGATTCTTGTGTGACCTTATTCCAGCACTCTAAAGTACTGTTGATTCTCATGTGACCTCATTCCAGCATACTGACGTGTTATTGATTCTAAGGTGACCTCATTCTAGCATAATAATGTGTTATTATTTCTCATGATACCTCATTCCACCATTCCACCATACTTATGTGTTATAGATTCTAGCATGTTAATGTGTTATTGATTCTCATGTGAACTCATTCCAGCATATTGATGTGTTATTAACTGTCATGGTACCTCATTCCAGAAAACTGATGTATTCTTGATTCCCGTGTGGCCTTATTCCAGCACACTGTATTGTTGATTCTCCTGACACCTCATTCTAGCATACTAATGTGTTATTGATTCTAACATGACCTCAATCCAGCATACAGAGGTATTGTCGATTCTCATGTGACCTCATTCTAGCATACTAATGAGTTATTGATTCTCAGGTGACCTCATTCTAGCATACTAATGTGTTATTGATTCTCAGGTGACCTCATTTTAGCATACTAATGTGCTATAGATTATCAAGTGATCTCATTTCAGCATCCTAATATGTTATTGATTCTCATGTGACCCCTTTCCAGTGTACTGTGGTATTGTTGACTCTCAGGACACCTGATTCTAGCATACAAATGTGTTATATATTCTCACATGACCTCAATCCAGCATACAGAGGTATTGTTGATTCTCATGTGACCTCATTCTAGCATACTCATGTGTTGTTGATTCTCAAGTGACTTCATTCCAGCGTACTAATGAGTTATTGGTTCTCAGGTGACCTCATTCTAGCATACTAATGTGTTATTGATTCTCAGGTGACCTCATTCTAGCATACTAATGTGTTATTGATTCGCATGTGACCTCATTCCAGCAAACTAATATGTTATTGAATCTCGTGTCAACAAATTCCAGCATAATAATGTGTTATAGATTATCATGGGACATCATCCCAGCATACTGAAGTATTATTGATTTTCAGGTGAACACATTCTAGCATACTAATGTTTAATTGATTCTCATGGTACCTCATTATAGCATACTAATGTGTTATTGATTCTCATGTGAGCTCATTCCAGCATACTAATATGTAATTGATTGTCATGTCACCTTATTTCAGCATAATAATGTGTCATTTATTCTTATGTGACATCATTTCAGCATATTAAGGCTTTATTGATTCTTCTGTGACCTCATCTCAGCATACTAATATTTTAGTGATGCTCATGGTATCTCATTCCATCAATCCGATGTTTTATTGATTCTCATGGAACTTCATTCCACCATACTAATGTGTTATTGATTCTCCTGTGACCTCATCCCAACATACTAATGTTTTAGTGATTCTCATGTGAACTCATTACAGCATACTGAGGTAGTCATGAATCTCATGGTACCTCATTCCACCATACTATTGCGTTATTGATTCTCATTGTACTTCATTCCAGCATACTGAGGTATTGTTGTTTCTCATGTTACCCCATTCACCCATACTAATGTGTTATTGATTCTCACGTGACCTCATTCCAGCATACTAATGTGCTATTAATTATCATGTGACCTCATTCCAGCATACTGAGGTATTGTTGATTCTCATGGTACATCATTCTACCATACTGATATGTTATTGATTCTTGTGTGATCTTATTCTAGCACTCTGAAGTATTGTTGATTCTCAGGTGACTTCATTCCAGCATACTGAAGTATTATTGATTGGCATGTGACCTCATTCCAGCATCCTAATGTGCTATTGATTCTCATGTGACCTCATTCCAGCATACTGAGGTATTGTTGATTCTCATGGAACCTCATTCCACCATACTAATGTGTCATTGAATCTTCTGTAACCTCATCCCAGCATACTAATGTTTTAGTGATTCTCATGTGAACTCATTACAGCATACTGAGGTAGTCATGAATATCATGGTACCTCATTGCACCATACTAATGCGTTATTGATTCTCACGTGACCTCATTCCAGTATACTAAGGTGTTATTGATTCTCATGTGACTTCATTCCACCATACTGATGTGTTATTGATTCTTGTGTGACCTTATTCCAGCACTCTAAAGTACTGTTGATTCTCATGTGACCTCATTCCAGCATAATGATGTGTTATTGATTCTCAGGTGACCTCATTCTAGCATAATAATGTGTTATTCTTTCTCATGATACCTCATTCCACCATACTTATGTGTTATAGATTCTAGCATGTTAATGTGTTATTGATTCTCATGTGAACTCATTCCAGCATATTGATGTGTTATTAACTCTCATGGTACCTCATTCCAGAAAACTTATGTTTTATTGATTCCCGTGTGGGCTTATTCCAGCACACTGTATTGTTGATTCTGCGGACACCTGATTCTAGCATACTAATGTGTTATTGATTCTCACATGACCTCAATCCAGCATACAGAGGTATTGTTGATTCTCATGTGATCTCATTCTAGCATACTAATGTGTTGTTGATTCTCAATTGACCTCATTTTAGCATACTAATTAGTTATGGATTCTCAGGTGATCTCATTCTAGCATACTAATGTGTTATTGATTCTCAGGTGACCTCATTTTAACATACTAATGTGCTATATATTCTCAAGTGATCTCATTCCAGCATCCTAATATGTTATTGATTCTCATGTGACCCCTTTCCAGTGTACTGTGGTATTGTTGACTCTCAGGCCACCTCATTCTAGCATACTAATGTGTTACTGATTCTCACATGACCTCAATCCAGCATACAGAGGTATTGTTGATTCTCATGTGACCTCATTTTAGCATACTCATGTGTTGTTGATTCTCAAGTGACTTCATTCCAGCATACTAATGAGTTATTGGTTCTCAGGTGACCTCATTCTAGCATACTAATGTGTTATTGATTCTCATGTGACCTCATTCTAGCATCCTAATGTGTTATTGATTCGCATGTGACTTCATTCCAGCAAACTAATATGTTATTGAATCTCATGTCACCTAATTCCAGCATAATAATGTGTTATAGATTCTCATGGGACCTCATGCCAGCATACTGAAGTATTATTGATTTTCAAGTGAACACATTCTAGCATACTAATGTTTAATTGATTCTCATGGTACCTCATTATAGCATACTAGTGTGTTATTGATTCTCATGTGATCTCATTCCAGCATACTAATATGTAATTGATTGTCATGTCACCTTATTTCAGCTTATTAATGTGTCATTTATTCTTATGTGACATCATTTCAGCATATTAATGCTTTATTGATTCTTCTGTGACCTCATCTCAGCATACTAATGTTTTAATGATGCTCATGGTATCTCATTCCACCATACCGATGTTTTATTGATTCTCATGGAACTTCATTCCACCATACTAATGTGTTATTGATTCTCCTGTGACCTCATCCCAACATACTAATGTTTTAGTGATTCTCATGTAAACTCAATACAGCATACCGAGGTAGTCATGAATCTCATGGTACCTCATTCCACCATACTAGTGCGTTATTGATTCTCATTGTACTTCATTCCAGCATACTGAGGTATTGTTGTTTCTCATGTTACCTCATTCACCCATACTAATGTGTTATTGATTCTCACGTGACCTCATTCCAGCATACTAATGTGCTATTGATTCTCATGTGACCTCATTCCAGCATACTGAGGTATTGTTGATTCTCATGGTACATCATTCCACCATACTGATGTGTTATTGATTCTTGTGTGATCTTATTCCGGCACTCTGAAGTATTGTGGATTCTCAGGTGACTTCATTCCAGCATACTGAAGTATTATTGATTGGCATGTGACCTCATTCCAGCAAACTAATGTGCTATTGATTCTCATGTGACCTCATTCCAGCATACTGAGGTATTGTTGATTCTCATGGAACCTCTTTCCACCATACTAATGTGTCATTGAATCTACCGTGACCTCATCCCAGCATACTAATGTTTTAATGATTCTCATGTGAACTCATTACAGCATACTGAGGTAGTCATGAATCTCATGGTACCTTATTGCACCATACTAATTCGTTATTGATTCGCTCGTGACCTCATTCCAGCATACTAATGTGTTATTGATTCTCATGTGACCTCATTCCAGCATACTGGGGTATTGTTGATGCTCATGGTACATCATTCCACCATACTGATGTGTTATTGATTCTTGTGTGATCTTATTCCAGCATACTGAGATATTGTTGATTCTCATGGTACATTATTCCACCATACTGATGTGTTATTGATTCTTGTGTGACCTTATTCCAGCATAATAATGTGTTATTGATTCTCATGGGACCTCATACCAGCATTCTGAAGTATTATTGATTCTCAGGTGACTTCATTCCAGCATACTGAAGTATTATTGATTGGCACTTGACCTTATTCCAGCACGCGGAAGTATTATTGATTCTCATGTTACCTCTTTCCATCATACTGATGTGTTTTTGATTCTCATGTGATGTTATTCCCGCAGACTGATGTATTATTGATTCTCATGTGACCTCATCCCAGCATACCAATATGTTATTGATTCTTATATTGTGTTATTCTAGAATTTAAAATGTGCATTTTATTAATACGATCTACATGCTGTAAGTCGAAACATGTCTTGACTGTCTTTAGTAAGACTTAGTAAAATCATTGTTTTAACAGACCATCATAGTGATTTGTCATTCTTGATTTTTTTTTATTTTACAAAATTTCACCTTAATTATATATATTACACAATTTTCCTGCAATATTTAGGTTGTATGCATCAATTGATTTTAACTTACATATTTCATCAGTATTGCTAGACATGTCCATAGTGTACACTTTGTCCATATATTTCTATAATTATAAAATAGAATATTATAGATAAAAATCAAGAAATTAATTACAGAAACAATATTGCTTATTAAACCTACATAAACTCAGATCTAAAGTAAATATTTCTCGTCATCCAATCAATAAAATATCAATAATGTTGTCATGGTAAAGAAACTTAATTTTCATTGTATACTTGCATTGTATTGTGCTGTGTTGTATGCCTTCAACCCCTTTTGGGTGATTGATTGTGCATCAATAAAGATATTGTATGAAAGTAAAACGTGATACGTGACAACAACACTTGAACGATTTCCACTTCATTTTTGAACAAACAAGTAAATCTTCGTCAAATGATTACTTGTATAATGTACATTATGATCTATATGTAACAAAGTGTACAGTATGAAAGAGTGTGATACAGTGATCTATGTGGCTTATAATAGAGTGCAGTTACCTGTAGCAGATATTTGGCTCCACCACGTGCAACATCATATGGAGTATTTCCCTGTAAAATATTCTTAAAAATTAGTCGATATAAAGTGCATATCTAAATATGTTTCAGCTAATCAACTTAATCATGACATATTATGCAAATTTCTATTCCTGGCCATTTAAATAAAATTTTCATAAGGTTAACATACTTTCATTCAGTTCAAAAGAAACGTCTGATATTTTTTCCTGCATTTAAAAATGCATTCGTCATAAAGAGATTAATCTGTTTTACTGACATCTTTATTTATAAACAATTCAGTTGTCATGGTTACATAGAAAATCATTTTTCGCAACAAATATTGATGAAATGAATAATTTCTAATTCATTTCATCAGATAATTAAATCAAGATGCCAAACGATCAACTTAGCAATTCAGTTGTCATGGCTACATACAACTAGAGGCTCCCAGGAGCCTGTAATCGATCGTCTGGTTTTCAATTTGACATCTAAAGTTGATAGAAAATAGGGGTGTTACATATAATTTTGAAAGTGGGCCACCCAAAGATCATTTCAACTCAAATTTCTGAGCAAAATATTTTGATGAGAATTTTATCTCATAATATTCCTAAACGGAATAAACTGGCTGAAAACATCTCACAGAAACACCCAGAATATATGTTAAACTACTCATTGCCATGTAGATGCAGCTAAAATTTGAGTTCATTTTGATTTGTAATAAAGCAGAAATTGACAACAAAAGGAATTTCTATTTTCAGCAACCGCAGCCATTTTGAACGGAGGGCGGGGCTGTCGGACACAATATTGAACGGGACCACACAAGGACCATCCCAGCCAAGTTTGCTTTAATTTGGTTAAGCGGTTTCAGAGGAGAAGATTTAAATGTGATATTATATCAAAATATGTCTAATTTGTAGAATCGGTCTAAATTGGTTGACAGAAAAATTTCACAGAAAAATACAGATTATATGTTAATCTACTCCTTGTCATGTAGCTGCAGTTAAAATTTGAGCTCATTTTGATTTATAATAAAGCAGCAATGGAAAATTGAAGAAATTTTTATTTTTAGTAACAGCAGCCATCATGAATGGAGGGCGGAGCTGTCGGACACAATTTTGAAATGGGACTACCCAAGGACTATCCCAGTCAAATTTGGTTTAATTTCATTCAGGGGTTTCAATGAAAAAGATTTAAATGTGAACTTTTATCAAAATATGCCTACTTTGCATATTCTGTATAAATTGGCTGAACGACAAATTCCACAGAAAAACTCGGATTAAATGTAAAACTACTCACTGCAATGTAGCTGCAGTTAAAATTCGAGGTCATTTTGATTTGTAATAAAAGGCCGTTGGACACTGGTCCCCCGACGCCAAGATTATATGGTAAGATTAAATTTTGAAACTACTGTACACTAGAGGTTCAGGTGAGCCTGTATCACTCACCTGACTTAAATAATTCTGAAAGGGGACCTCCCCAGGACCATTTTGAAGTCGAAAAAGGGAAGTAACTCTGGTTAGATTTGTCGAAAAAAAAATCATTATCGAACTTGACTTAGATATTCATGAGATACACTTGCATACCAAACCTTGTTTCAATCTGACTTTTTGTTCACCAGTTATAATTTGGAAACCAAAATATTTGCAATTTTGAAGTATAAAAGGAGAGGTAACTCTGGTAAGATTTGTCGAAAAATTATCACTATCGAACTTGACCTAGATATTCATGAGATACACTTACATACCAAACCTAGTTTCAATCTGACTATTTGTTCCCAAGTTATCATCTGGAAGCCAAATATTTAGCAATTTTGAGGTATAAAAAGGGGTACAACTCTAGTAAAAATTTACGAAAAATTGTCATTATCGAACTTGACCTAGATATTTATGAGATACACTTACAATGCACACCTAGGTTCAATCTGAATTTTCATTCACAAGTTATCATCTGGAAACCAATTCGGGACACACGGACGAAGTATAAAAAGGGATGTTATTCTGGTAAGATTTGTCGAAAAATGATCGCTATCGAACTTGACCTAAATATTCATAATATACACTTAAATATCAAACCTAGTTTCAATCTGACTATTTGTTCCCAAGTTATCATCTGGAAACCAAATATTTAGCAATTTTGAGGTATAGAAAGGTGTACAACTCAAGTAAAAATTGCCGAAAAAATGTCATTATCGAACTTGACCTAGATATTCATAAGATACACTTACATGCCACACCTAGCTTCAATCTGACTTTTCATTCACAAGTTATCATCTGGAAACCAATTAGGGACACACGAACGGACGACACCCATTTCTATAGTATCCTTCGACGAAGCGTCGGGGGACAATAAAGCAGCAATGGACAATTGAAGAACTTTCTATTTTTAGTAACATCAGCCATCTTTAATTGAGGGCAGGGCTGTCAGACATAATTTTGAAACAGACCCACACAAGGACTACTCCAACCAAACTTGATTTAATTTGGTTCAGCTGTTTCAGAAGAGAAGATTTAAATGTGATCTAATATCAAAATATGCCCAATTTGCATAATCGGTATAATTCGACTGAAAGAAAAATATCACAGAAAAACCGGTAATATATGTTAAACTTCTCACTGCCATGTAGCTGCATTTGAAATTTGAGTCCATTTGATTTATGATAAAGCAGCAATGGACAATAGAAGAAATTTCTATGTTTAGTAATAGTAGCCATCTTGAATGGAGGGCGGGCCTGTCGGACACAATTTTGAAAGGGATCCACCCAAGGACCATCCCTCTCAGGTTTGGTTTAATTTGGTTCAGCGGTTGCAGAGGAAAAGATTTAAATGTGATCTTTTATCAAAATATGCCTAATTTGCATAATCGGTATAAATCGGCTGAAGAAAAATTTCACAGAAAAACCGGGAATATATGTTAAACTACTCATTGCCATGTAGCTGCAGTTAAATTTTGAGCTCATTTTGGTTTATACTAAAGCAGCAATGGACAATTGAAGAAATTTCTATTTTTAGTAACAGCAGCCATCTTGAATAGATGATGGGACTCTCGGAGATAATTGTGAAAGGAACCCTCCCAAGGAACATCCCTGCCGGGTTTGGTTTAATTTGGTTTAGCGGTTTCAGAGGAAAAGATTTAAATGTGATCTTTTATCAAAATATGCCTAATTTGCATAATCGGTATAAATCGGCTTAAGAAAAATTTCACAGAAAAACCGGGAATAGATGTTAAACTACTCATTGCCATATAGCTACAGCTAAATTTGGAGCTCATTTTGGTTTATACTAAAGCAGCAATGGACAATTGAAGAAATTTCTATATTTAGTGACAGCAGCCATCTTGAATGGACCATCCCTGCCAGGTTTGGTTTAATTTGGCTCAGGGATTTCAGAAGAGAAGATTTAAATGTGAAAGTTTACGACGTACGACGGACGGACGACAATAGACGACGGACGCCAAGTGATGGCAAAAGCTCACATGGCCTTTGGTCAGGTGAGCTAAACATCATTTTTCGGAACAATTATTGATAAAATTAACAATTTCTAATTCAGTTTGATCAATTTGATCAGACATTAAATACAAAAATGTCTGATATTTTATTTTAATTTGAAGAGATCTGTATATCAATAACTCAGTTTCATTGTCAAATTCATAAAAAAAAACATTTTTCGTCACAAATTCCAATAAAATTAACATTTTCTTTTTCAGTTCAATAAGAAAATTAAACAAGACCTAACATGACTCGTTTGGTACTTTATCCATTACTTGTAAAAAAAATCAGTCTGTTCAAGCTGTTAATGGCTGCCATCAAATCATATTTTTTGTAACGTCATAAATCTCTGCATTTTCTGTTTCATGAGTAAAATTACGCGTCACTTGAAGAGTTTAACATTTGATTGTCTTAATTTTACTGAGGGTTTAATTACCTTATTGTCCACTACATACAGTAAGGCTCCTGCCTTTAACAGAAGGTCTAATACCCCTGTGTTGTTATTCATTACTGCTATGTGAAGAGGTGTCCAACCCTAAAACAATAAATATAAAACAATATTTAAACACAAACAATTTCTCAGTTAATAACATACATTTTGTCATTAAATCTTCACAATCAACACAACTTTATATTACAAAAGTATTTTATAAACAATTCAGTTGTCATGGTTACATAAAACATCATTTTTCGTCAGAAATTTGATAAAAAATTAACATTTTCTGATTCAGTTCAATCACATGATTAAAACAAGATGCATCTGATATTTTGCTTTCTGCATTTAAAAATGCATTTGTCATGAAGGGTTTCATCTGTTTTACTGACATCTTTACCTATCAACAATTCAGTTGTCATGAATTCATAAAAAAATCTATTTTTCTAACAAATAGTTATAAAATGAAAAATTTCTAATTCTATTGGATCAGACAATTAAAACTAGATGCCACACGACACGTTTGATACTTTCTCCATTCCTTGTATCAAATCAATCTGTTCAAGCTGTTAATGGCTGCCATCAAATCATTTTTTTTTTTGTAACGTCATAAATTTCTAAATTTTCTGTTTCAGGAGTAAAATGACGCGTCACTTGAAGAGTTTAATATTTGATTGTCTTAGTTTTACTGAGTGTTTAATTACCTGATTTTCCACTACATACAGTGAGGCTCCTGCCTTTAACAGAAGGTCTACTACCCCTGTGTTGTAATTCTTTACTGCTATGTGAAGAGGTGTGCAACCCTAAAACAATAAATATAAAACAATATTTAAACACAAA
>MJUT01022022.1:0-18070 GCA_002080005.1 Gigantidas platifrons
TCTCCCTTTATTTTTACAAATGGCGTGGTGTGGGCGTAGCACTTATTACGGCTTCCTTCCACGTGACTTTTTCTTCAATGTTATGAACTATGATATTGTCATCTTCATTGAAGCTCATATTTATCCAGACAAACAGGGGAAGGTATCCAACAAATATTATGACCAAGGCAAGACACCCAGCTTGCAGTCTACAACTAAATGTAAAATACTTGATTAATTATCAATATATTAATAAACCGCATCGGTGCGTGCTGACCTCGACGTTGGATGTAGATGACACGCAATATCTGAAATACTGTTGAAAGTGGTGTTAAACACACATAGCCAATACCATAGAGGAGACATTGCACCACGAGGGGTGTATGGGGATGGGTCGACTCTCTCAGCTTTCAAATATATATGATTGGTCGTAATGTGTCCACTTCAATAAATCAATGGATGGGGATTTTTCAGCCATGATATATTTCTCCCAAACCCCCAGCCTTTTTACAACAACATAATTTTGACACGCAATATTGTACATACAAAACGTAGCTCTATCTGATAATTTCGTTCTCTGAATCATGTACATGTATTATGTGTATAATATTTCATATTTTCGTCAAACATATGAACGAGTCATCAATAATCCACACTATATGAAATTGTAGGGTTTCATGCCAATGTGAAATATGAATTCGGGTATTTTTCAAACCTTAGATACACTCCAGTCCCAAATTGTACCACAAAAAGTAGCGCTTTCCTCGTGACCATTGATGTTTGTTTGATGGTGCTTAACGCCACTTTCAACGATATTTCAGCTATGTCGTGGCGGTCAGTTTTATTGGTGGAGGAAACCGGAGGACCCGGAGAAAACCACCGACCTGTCGCAAGTCACTGACAAATTTCGAACTCACATCAGTGGTGCTAGGCATTGATTGCATAGGTTGTTGTAAATCCAACTACCATACGATCACGGCCACGACGCCCTGTGACCATTGAAGTAGTTATGTACAGTGTCATGTATACCCACTAGTATATACAATAATGTACATGCTTTAATTCTTCTCACCTTATCATATTGATGGTTCTCATATAACATAGTACTCCACTTCACTGAAAAGAGAAAGTTCAAGATTATTGTATTGTAACCGACGCACGGCAATACAGCCGCTATATCTTAATTTCTTTTACCTCCGTTTCTAGATTAGGAATTAGTGTTCATTACAACAAAGCTGCTCGCTCAGATATATGTCAGGGTTGGCATTTAACTTACATGTGGAAAACAATTGCTTAACCCCATCATTTCGCAAAGAGGGAGAGGGGGGAGGGTGTGGCCAATAAATTTAACACCATCACTTTTTATTGAAGTATCTGTACCAAACAAGGACAGTGAGTGGTCTTGTATATATGTTTTCCGACAGTTTGGTAATTGTTTGTTTTAAAGGGGATGGGCTCTGGGGGATGGGTATACGTATATAAAAAGTAAAAATGTATCATCACAAATTGTCTCTGTACCTTTTTTTTCCCTGATGTTGTCTCTGTACTCGATATAACTTTGTGATATATATTCATTGAAAGTGACATTAATTAAATCGGGACAATATATCACAAATCGATCATATTGTAGTTGGATTTAGTAAATTACAACCACCTATGTAATCAGTGCATATCACCACTGATGTTGTGAGTTCGAATCTCGATCAGGGCGAGATGTACAATATTATGTGATAACGTTTGTCAGTGACTTGCGACAGGTCGGTGGTTTTTACCGGGTCCTCCGATTTCCTCTACCAATAAAACTGACCGGAACGATATTACTTAAACATTGTTGAAAGTGGCGTTAAACATCATCAAACAAACAAACAAACAAACAAACAAAATATTTCCATAAAACGATCACAATATATGTAGGTTATTTTACATTGCCATTATTGAGTACTACCTGTATAGTGCAGTGCCAAGACACGTGCTATGTACATAATCAAGCTAAAATCAGTACATCTCCTTAACTTTCTGAACATATGTATTTCGTTCAAAGGTACTTAACTCTAGAAAATTTTAATTTTAATTTTTTGTTGTTTTTTGTTTGTTTTGTTTTGTTTATCTTTTACATGCAAACCATTTTCTAAAATCTATATGCAAATAAATTATCTGACTTTGGGAATTTCATACCCAACAAAATACTAAGTACTATCATACTTTAAATCCTCATATCCCTCTCATCTCGAAAACTATGACGAACATATACATTGTATGTCATCACCCTCGAAATGTGATCGATGGGAACACACATTATGTGACCATATATGTACATAAAATTCATTTCATTGTGGTCTTTATTAATGAATATTCATAAGTAATTATGTGATATAATTTCACACATATATATCCCGTGAATTGAATTATCTAGCTCGCTATAGCCCAGTCCGATAACCGTTGTTACCTCCCTTGTCGAATTGGAGCTCTCCTGTGTTTTACGACTTCCGGTGAGTATGACTTTCCTCGGTTCAGTCGTTAATGTAAACAACCGATTGTATGGACGTGTCAATTGCCGATCTCGATCAGTTTAAAGTAAAACAATTGAAAGATTTTCTTCGCTCACGTGGAGAACTTGTTGCCGGTTCGAAAAGTGAACTTCTACAAAGAGCCAAAGGGGTTTTGCTATTGATGAAACAACCACTTTCGGACATTAAACACCGTGATGAGAACTCGGACAACCAATCACAATGAAGGTTTTCTCCAACTATGATAAGTGGTTTCTGAATTGTCTCCAGTTGAAATAAAATACCCTTGGACTTTGTAGAAGTAACTTGACACTTGAACATATATATGCTAAAGACTAAAAATAATCACTAAGCAGTGAGGATTCCTTATAAATGTCTTTATGACAATTATTAAAGTTGGACAGAAGTCAGTTAATCATTGTTAATTGTTAACTAACAATTATGATTGTTGCTTCTATTTTACATTTCTTTTAGCTTGACAATAACTATAAAAAAAATGCTACAGCCAAAAATTGCTGAAAGAGATATTTGTGTTTTAGTCATATTAATTAAATAGGAAGAATTTGCATATTTAAAATACATATGGTGATATGACAAGTGAAGTAATCTTAATCGCAGTTATGGCATACCTATATAAAACTATATTTATAAATTATGGAAGCTAATCTGTGAGGAAATATTTGTCTGTTTTACTCATCTTACATATTTTATGTACTATTTGTAACAAGAAATGTCGAGCTTTACTGATATTGCAGGAAAATATAACTATTAGGGTAGAGTGATCAAAAGTCGGATTGGGTCATAAGTCGGACGATATTGTGAGGTATTTTTGATTATTTGCTCAAACTTAAAGTTATCTATCAACGATTGCACCGCAATCCCGGAGCTCCAATCTGCTGTTTCTTATCTCCCCGTATATGTCACGTTTTTCCGGTCTTTGACCACGTCTACTTGCAAAAAGTCATTCTCTATCCAGAATTGTCGTTCCTGCTATGCTACACAACATCTCTGTCAACGCTCATTACACAAGATTTTTGTAAAATTTAGAAACAATTTTTATCGTTTTTAACTTTTTAATGTTTACCTCCGCAAAATAGTTCTCCAAGAAATGGGGGGTAAAATCATTTTTAAGAGAGAATTGATTTGAAATGAGTAATTTATTTTCGTCTTTATTGATATTTACAATAATTAAAACAATTTTAAGTACATTTTTTTATTGTTTCTAAGTTTTACAAGAATCTTGTAAAATGAGAGTTGACAGACATGCTGTGTAGCGTAGCAGGAATGACAACTCTGGATAGAGAATGGCAAAAAGTGAACAACAGCGGCAACTTTGAAACGTAAAAAGGTAAGATTTTTAGGAATTCATTCTTTTCACCTGTTCAGAAAGAAGACTTACGTGTACAGCAAAATACTAAAACACAAATGTGTACAAAATTCGTAGTGTTACTATTAAGATATGAGGTAGTTTTATGTACAAAAACGAATATTTTTTTGTGTAGAAGGACATTTTTAACGGGCCTTGTTTGATCGTAAGTCGGGCAACGCAATTACATTGATTTGATCATAAGTCGGACAGTGTCCGACTCTATATCAAGTATTTTTTTCATAAGTAAGTCATGCTAGTTCCTTCATAAAGTAATTGTAGGGCTTATAGCTTAATCATGTATATGATATATTGATCTAGATGAGACGTTTTATTTCAAATTCGAAGTATCTTCCCTGAAATGATATTATTTGTTTTAAAATTTGTAGTTTAGTATTTTTTCTACGACAATTTCGCAGCCTTCACAGAAAGGATATTGAATATGGACGAGATGGGTTTAAATGTAGCGCACAAGCCTCGACAAGTGATAGCGAAAAAGGGAGCTAAATTTATCCACGGAAAAACTTCTGGAGCTAGGGAACCTGTCACCGTGATAGCATGTGGTAATGCCGCAGGTAGCTATATTCCTCCCCACTTCATAATGCATGGGAAAAGTAAAAAGAAGCTGCATGGATATGATACGCAGTCAGCAGGAAAACGCTCACCCATTGCTGGGGAAAATTTTTCTGTCTCCGAAAGTGGGTGGACCAAGGATGGCATTGGTAGGCTATGGTTTGTTGAAACATTTATCAAATCCATCGGGCCAGCAATGCCGCAGCTACTTATATTTTACGGTCATTCGTCCCACAACAACCTTGAATTCACTGAAACTGCAAGACACGAAAACATAATTCTTCTTGAATTACCTAGTCACACGAGCCATTGGACACAACCTTTTGATAGATATGTATTCAATTCGCTTAAAAATCATTGGAACGCCGAATTGGATAATTTCATTCGCATGACCGGCATTGCAGTTGGCCACGCCCAATTCCTCAAAGTATTTTCACAGGCTTGGGAAAAAGCAATAACGCCAAATAACCTTAAGATTGGATTCAGGGCAATCGGGATTACAACCCCCGTGCAATACAAGATGAGGCATATTCTCCAATTGACGTACACGAACCGGCATCCAATGTTCAAATGCAAAATGTCAGCGCCG
This sequence comes from Gigantidas platifrons, assembly GCA_002080005.1. NCBI lineage: Eukaryota > Metazoa > Mollusca > Bivalvia > Mytilida > Modiolidae > Gigantidas > Gigantidas platifrons. The sequence continues at coordinate 5,015 of MJUT01022022.1, forward strand.
AAGGTCTAGACAAGTCTGCACAAGATGATTCGAATGGGTATGACGATGCTAACAACACACTTACTACAGTTGCAGCAACGGACCAATCACTAGCTGCAAATATTGTCCCATCCACACATGATACAACACTGGAATCTAATGTTGTTTCCTCAATAACTTTGTCGATGCCAATAACTACGGATGGTTTGTGTAATCTGCCATTATCTTTAGACCCAAATGATTCCTTAATCTACAAATTAAACTATGCTGATGACACCTCTCTGAATGACCTTCCTGACGACAAACTCCTTGCTGACATGTTAATAATTTGTAACAGCGAAGAGGGGCAAAACGAAAAAAACATACAGTGTATAGATTGCACAGACGACATAGCGCTTGACGTTGTTGAGTCAACTCTTTCCACAGAAAAACTACTAATCTATACTGCGACTTTAGCTAGTAACATGGACATTGAAAATGATTCTATATTCCAATCTTGGAAAAATTTCAAAACTCGAGGAGCAATGAGCTGTGACGAAAGCAGTAAGAGCGTTGCCCAGTCGGTGACAGACGAATGCTTCCCTGTTCCATCATCTTCTTTAAAACGCAAACGACCAAATAAGGAGTCATATTTCGTGATCTCCGGAGATGAGGTGTATAGACAAAAAAGGGAAACTCAGGAAAGGAAAATGCGAGAGATTGAGGAAAAAGAAAAACGTAAAATAGAAAAGGCTAAAAGACAATTAGTAAAACAGGAAGAGAAGGAAAACAAACAGAAAAAAACGGGAAGAAACCAAAAGAATGAAAGAAACAATCAGCAATAAATTAAATGAAAATAATGAAAATAAGAAAAGAGGACACATTTTTTTTTGCAAACTCCTTAAGTTTACAAATGACACATATACATTTTGATTGGACTGACATCATCAGTATTTGCAAAAATGAAGTAAGCTGAAAAATCTTAGTTTAAAATATGAATGATACAAAGCATATTGCAGAAGCTTAGCTGCATATACGGTGTCACGCCATTGCGTGCACATCGTCAGGTTATAAAAAAAGTAGGATATTGAATATATAATAATAAAACTTTTTTGTATTCTTATTGAAATTCCTTCAGTGTTATATTTCACGTACATGGTTTTTAATTACAACACTATTTCATTCAGGTAATCATTTGGTCCTGGTTGCGGTCCGTCTTCCGTAATTTAAATCGTCAAAAAAGTGAAATACAACCGAATTGATATCAACATGTGACTTGTTTCAACCTTATTAATAATAAACATTGACATTCTTTCAACTTCTAAATCACGTTCATGATCTTCAATTACAACACTATTTCATGCAGGTGTTCATTTTTTCCTGTTCTAACTAAAGGTCTTTATCAAACAGCACCATGCGGTTTACATGTAATGCAGTTAGCACGTATTTAAATCACATAAGGCTATTTCTATTTTTCAGACGTTGGGAGGAGGGGTGGGATGATTTTTCAAGTACATCAATCTGTCCTGTTTTCATGTTGGGCGGAAGTCGCTATTGTACATTCGAAATATTAATTGCGAATTTATCAAGTATGATGCACGTGTTACCTGTCTAGTATATTATGTTTTTTTTTTCTCGATCGACAGTTCAGAGGAGATGCGGCTATATTGGTATTTCTTAAGACTATGGCAAGTTATAATCCAACTAGTTTTACCTCGTCACTTTTTACTGAAGTACCTGTACTAAGTCAGGAAAGTGAGCGGTCATATATATGTGTGTTAGGGATATCTAATTTGCCTATTTCTACGATTTTTCTATTGAATTTTTGGAACTTTTCCGACGATATGATACTTTTTTTTTCATTTTATTATAGGTTATGAAAAAGAATTATGACGATGTACCTGCAACAGGGCCTCCAAGATAAATTTTGCAAGGCGGAACAATACTGCTTTGGGGTCTGAGAACAGGCTGAAACCTCTCTCAAAACTGTGGATTTGAGTTGAAAATACCAAAAAAATAAAGAAAAAATTAAAATAAAACGTCAATGGCTAAGGCTGTGGGACCCCTCAGAGATTCACGGGCCCTTTCGTCGATTTCCGGACACCGTACCGATGTACCGGCCGAACCCTCCTCTCATATGCCCTACTTTTTACCATCCTAGATTCTGTAAATCCAGTTCTCTATCTTTTTATGGATACAATGTTATGTGTCTTGTTAAGCATGCCAGTAGCAAGCGCTATTGCCTAGATGTCACTTAGTGTACTGAGACGTTTGAAAACTTGTGTTAGTTCGACTAAGAAGAATGACAGGATATCTTCCCTAGGATTGATGCATATTCACCGATATTTTGAAGTGAACTTATTCAAAGCAATGGAGTTGTTCGTATCTGATAAGACACGAAGGGCAGATTGTTGACAATTTTAGGATATTTTTGTCTATCAAAGTAATTAAAATTGTACTTGATTCTATGTTATATGAAACCCTGGAATGGCCCCAGATCTCACCATTTTGCATCTCGTCGAACGTAATTATGGCGTGCACATTATTAAGCCTCCGCTACGTCCCTGTATTGAGTAAATTAACGTGTTGTAGTAGTATACGAAATTATATACAGATATGTAGTAAATGTACTTGTTACGATTTGATTTGATTTTTGGTGTTTAACGCCACTTTCATCAATATTTCAGCTATATCATGGCGCCAGTTTTAGTGGTGGAGGAAGCCGGAGTACCCGGAGAGAACCACCGACCATGGGCAAGCAGCTGGTAAACTTTATCACTTGCAGGTGCGAGTCGAGTGCACGTTTTTTGTAATTTACAAAGCCGGGCGCGAACTCACGCTGTATTGGTCATAGGCTTGTATGAGTTGTTAGATCCAGCGACCTAACTTATTGAGTCACCCGGGTCCCTACCTACTTGTTACGTATGTGGGGGGAAATTACATGGATATATGGTAAATGTACTTGACAATATAACGTATGCAATACAGGAACAAAACAAGCAATGGAAGAATCCTTTTATTGTTCTGGTTCATCTTGGGTTCATTCACTTAACTTTGTATTTTCCGACATTGATTCATCAATTGGTCAATAATTAGTCACAAACATTTTTTTCCCTGGGAAAGATATGAATTACATAACCCCGCCCTATTCGGCGGAATTTATGTGACTATGATAATTTACCTCTTCACTATATATATTTTTAGAATTCAGGTGTTTTCTAAATGTCTCTATTGTGAACGGAACAAGAGACAACTTGAGTAAAACGAAAATTGGCTAACATTCAAATTAAAGTTAAAAATTATGTTTTGGTAACAGCCTGAGTTCTGAAAATATAAATAGTAAAGATGAAAAAATATAGTCCTGAAAATCTCGACAGGTGACAAAGGGTACATGTTGCATTTGGTTTAAATGCAATTGGTTGGAAACAATCAACGAAATATTTTTTTGGTTCAAATTCAACTTTATTGCCAGGCATATATACTAATTATTACATGTTACAAACAATTAATTACACAAACCGTATGTTCAAAAAGTAGAGTTCTCTGTCATTATACCCCCGCAAACAAGGTTTGGAGGGGGTATATAGGAATCAGCTTGTCTGTCTGTCTGTCTGTCTGTCTGTCTGTCCGTCCGTCCGTCTGTCTGTCCACACTAACCTTTTTAATTAATAGCTGTACATCTTTCAATTATTCATGTCTCCCTCCCCATCCCCCCCTTTTTTCCCAATTTGTACTTGTTATCTCAATCACTATTTTGTTTAGATATTTCCCCCTTATTTACTTATTGTCTCTTCTTCCTATATTGCTCCCAAATTTCCTTTATTAAATTATAAATATATATACTGAACAAGAGTTAATTCATATTGATATGGTGGACCTCACTTAATTAGTGATTTTTATTTCATAATTTCAGTTTACATGTTCAATGTTGTATATATTGTGTGTTAAATGTAAGTTCAGTCTATCCATCATGCTATGCCAATTCATCATTATTAATATTATAAATGATAACAGCTTAAATATAAAGCCATTTGGCTATTCCAAATTATATCATACCTATTAACAAGGTAAAAAAAGAAGAAAAACATTTTTTTTGGGTTTTTTTTTTTGGGGGGGGGTATGATTCTGCCATTACCATTCATGTGTTTATGCTTGGTAATTAAGATGAATTGCATGTATACATGATGGGTAGATTGCTCTATGTCTTATGCAAATTGTTTTCTAATTGTTCCATCTTGTTGGAGAGGATTTGTATAGGTATAGCCTGTTGTCCAATCCTATTGATTTATCAATAAAATATTTGAAATGAAATGAAATAACCTTTGTATCGGTTCTCCACCTTCATGATTTGTAGGAACTCTTTCAAACTTGGTATACTATTAGATCATAATGAGTAGATGTGCATGTGGGTAGGGTGTGCCAGTTTATTAAGGAATAATTGTACAGTAGCATGTTGGACTTAACATTTGTATAATAATATGCAATATCGCAACTCCTCATACATGGTTTTTCATCCCTTCTCCTACATTGTTTGACGGATCTCTACAGACTTGTTAGACTATTAAATCATAATGAACATTGGCTAGATAAAGAGGGAGCGAAGGGTATTACTTTGTGGTCCATCAGGCCACAGTTTCATTAAGTTAGCATTATGTTTATCACGACACCCGCAATTAAGACATCTATGCAGAGTAAAATACGCTTTTCATCTCGCATTCGATGACAAATAACAGATATACATATTACATTATAAGAACAGTAAAGAACTATTAAGCGCTATCAGTGGCATAATAATGTTTCTGGCAAGATACAAAAGCTACTACAAGCATAGAGACAAATATGAAATATTGACAATAGGCAACAGTAAGGAACTAAAACAGTAGTAATATGAACTCCAGCAAAAATGATAATGGTGTGAGATTGTGTTCACACTCAATGCGCATGAAAGAATTTTTCAGTGTGAGTCAGAAATTTTATTGGTCGTCCGACTTAAAATCAACTGCTAAAAGACTGTCCGACTCGAGATCAAAAAGTGTCCGACTCACGATCAAATATAGACATTATCTGCAATAAAAAACACCGATAGGTTCAACAAGATTTATTGCTAATCACTTCGTGCTCTTTCAGATGGTATCCATATTGCCAACATATATTGTTAGGGGAAGCAAGGGCCCTCGGAAAGCAGGAAGTGTCCGACTCACGATCAATTTACCCTATATACTTGTAAGATAAATGTATATACTTATTTGCTGCATTTGGGTAATACCTTTAGAAAACTATATTTATAAACTGTAGAAGCTCTTATGAGAAAATCTTTGACTGTTTTACTCATCTTACATATTTTATATACTATTTATAAGAAGAGATGCCCATCATTTCTGATCTTTCCCAAAAGTTTAATATATACATGTTGTATTAATAATATTAGTCCTACTCATACTTCATTATTTTTATCTTGACTTCAATTGGAGCATACCTTTAGAAAAGCATATTTCAAAATTGTACAAGCTTCGATGACGAAAACCTTGGCTGTTTTACACATCTTATATATTTTATGTACTATTCGGAACAAAAAATGTCCAGCTTTACTGATATTTCAGGAAAATATAACTATTATATACTTGTAAGATATATAATATATGCTGCATTTCGGTAATACCTTTCGAAAACTATATTTCTAAACTGTAGAAGCTTTTATGAGAAAAAGTTTGACTAATTTACTCATCTTATATATTTTATGTACTATTTGGAACAAAAAATCCTCAGCTTTCCAGATATTTTCCAAACAATTGAGTATTATATACTTGTAAGATTCATACAATCATTCTATATATCTTAGTCACAGTTATGACATACCAATATAAAACTATAGTTACAAATTATGGAGGCTTCTATCAGGAAATATATATCTGTTCTACTCATCTTACATATTTTATGTACTTTTTGTAACAAGAAATGTCCAGCTTTACTGATATTTCAGGAAAATATAACTATTAAAATATATAATACTTGTCCCATTTGGGTAATACCTTTAGAAAACAATATTTTTAAACTGTAGAAGCTTTTATGAGAAAAACTTTGATTATTTTACTAATCTTTCATATTTTATATACTATTTATAACAAGAGATGCCCATCATTCCTAATATTTTCCACAAAAAATTAGTTTTGAGAAAATGTAAGAGTGGCACATTATTTTTTATATTATACCAAATGCCACATCTGGGTGATACTTTTAGATTTCAAAATTCTAGAAGCTTCTATGAGGAAAACAGTTAAACTTTATCCATCAGTTCTAATGCCCAGCATGCAGGTATACAAAATAAGGATGTCCTTTTGATTTAGTTTTAAGGGGACGGGGGTAACAACTTTTTTTTTCCGTATGAGGTAAGTGGGACGTAAACTTTTTTAGCTCACCTGGACAATGGGTCAGGAACCGTATTTTAACGCCAAAAAGTATTTCCACCGGTCCCTAAAGACAAGGAAGGTACTAGGCAACATTTATTGTAGGGGGGGGGGGTATTGACTGATATTTAATTGGCTATTTGACCTTGCTTATACTTCATCAGCAGCCACCCACCCACCTTTTCTTTAAACAAAATTACACACAAAACTTACCCTATAACATGAGTTGTTAGATATAATGCACATTTTATAGTTTTTGTTGTTTTTTGTTTTTTTTTCAATGGATGTCATAGAATTCAAAAATTATAGTATGGTTTCTAAATATATTTTGCTTTACTATTTTCCAAGTTGAATAATAAAAACGTTGATGTTTTAATCATATAATTGTTTCATCACGACATGTATTAATTGTATGTGAAAAGGAATTATTCAAACTTATAAAAAAACAAATAGAGGGGAAAATAGATTTGAAACTTCTATCAGAACTGTGACTTTATTTGGTGTGGCATTCAACTAGTATTTATGCATTAAACATACCTATTGTTTTAAATAAATTGGATACTTAATATCTCTGGCAAAGACAAAATAATTAGTTTAAATTACATGAAAAATCAAAGTTTTCCTTGATTTGTTTGTTTATCATTAATAAAGTGAAATTATTAGTCTTTAATTAAATGTTCAAAAGGAAATGAGTGATTGCAAAAACAACATATTTGGACATTTTTAATCATGCTTCCATCGTTTTGGAATTGGCTAATTGAAAACACCTGGGAGGTGTGAAATGTTTATTACATAATTGGCATTAAACAATTCTTCCTATATCTTGGACACCATGTAGTTTTCACACCTTTAAACAGAATGTTGATTGAGTCCAGATGTCCATGACAATAAACTTTATTTTGTCTTTTAGCTTGACAATAAATATAAAAAAAATGTTACTGCCAAAAATTGCTGAAAGAGATATATGTGTTTTTAGTCATATTAATTAAATAGGAACAAAAACACCACAATAATGTCTTATCTTGCGCACCATTGTGTAGGATTAAGTGAACGAATAACACAAAGAATGTATTTAATTGTCAAAAATTCATGACACCCTTCATACAAGTTGCAAGCCTTGATTTTTTCGTTAATTTTTTGCTCGATTTGCTCAAAGTCGATAAGCACTCCGGACGTTGATAATGTATGGTTTCCCAGCGTCTGCGCATGTCGGTGAAAATTAATCAGGGGCAGATAACAACGGTTATCGGACTGGGCTATAGCCAAGAGAGACAAGTCGTTATATCATTAGTTATATATTTGCCATTAGAATAGAATTACTTTATATTCGGACTAACGAAGTGAGGGAGAATATAATTTCTCAATAGTTTACATCACGTGTAAAAATAGCGTTGAACAGTCACGAGGCGTAAGGTACATATTTTTTTTCCGAGTTCAGTACAAAGGAGAACAGGTTTGTTTTTTTCTTATTTATTCAGCTTAATGGCATATTTTCCATATTTAAAGAGGTGTCGTGATCTTATATGGTACTTGTATTTACAACTACCTATGCAATCAGTGTCTATCACCACTGATGTTTGAATCTCAATCAGGGCGAGGTCTACAATATTATCTGATCAAGTTTGCAAGTGACCTGCGACAGGTCGGTGGTTTTATCTGGGTCCTCCGGTTATAACAGACATAATGCTGAAAGTGGCGTTAAACACCATCAAACAAACAAATCAATATATACATATATATTTATGGAAATGTCTGGAATAAATATGTAGACAAATAATTCAGTGCACACGACATGTTTCTAGATTAACCTTCATCAGGTACGATCAGAGTCAAAAGATTGGAAAACCAAATAATTTAAAATGAAAACCAATGCGCATAAAGAGGATAGCCAAAATCTGCCGAGGTTGCATATGCCTAAGGGTTAGGGTTATGATGCTTAACGCCACATTCAATAATATTTCAGTTATATCGTGGCGGTCAGTTCTATTGGTGGAGGAAATCGGAGGACCCAGAGAAAACTACTATATTCCCAAAGGGAGCCACCACAAAGCCAAGAAGTTCTGAACACTGAGACCAGTTTTTGTCCTAGAAATTCTGAACATTCTGAACATGGACTTAAAATTCTGAACAGATTCTGAACATTGACTGAAAATTCTGAACAGATTCTGAACATTCTGAACTTACATTAACTGAAAATTCTGAACAGATTCTGAACACTTTAACTAAATATATCATGTGATATTTCATTTATTAATTACTTTTTTTCTAAATCAAATTACAACGAATATATTATTTCATTTCTCATTAAATTTGTCATTTTCTCTATTTCAATTTTTCTTCTTAAATCAATATATTTTACTTCATTTACATTATATTTTGATTAAATCTAGAGTGTGATGTTTCACTAATTAATTAGTTTTGTTTTAATTAAATTCGAACAACTAAATTATCTCATTTCTCATTAAATTATACTTTTTCTTTATTTTAATCTTCCTTCTTAAATCTATATATTTTGCTTAATTTTCATTAGATTTTAACTAAATAGTGCATGTGATATTTCACTAATTAATTATTTGATTTAATCAAATTACAACAACTATATCATTTCATTTCTCATCAAATTTGACTTTTTCTTTATTTAAATCCTTCTGAAATCAATATATTTTACTTAATTTTCATTAATTTTTAACTAAATATAGAATGTGATATTTGTGACAGAGGCTCAACATTCTTAACATTGTCTGAATAGCCGACTGATTCCCGACATTCTTAAAATTTTTGTCAACATTCTTAATACATTGAATGTCTAAAAGTTCTAAAGTATTTTTTTAACTAAGACTTATATTTCAACCAAGAGCTGATTTCAACCCACAGACTTTTATTTCAAAATAAATGTGCCTAATATCACTGAATGATGAAAAGGGCAATTAAAATACTCATCACATTTCACGATTAATAGATGGATTTGAGAAATTATGGGGTTTTGCTTGGCTGTTGTATAATAAAAGATTGATGCTGTATTGATATAGTTATGCATGTCAGGTTATTAAATACAAAATGCACATTTAGCTTTCCACACTTTGATAAGAGAGAGAGGACTATAAATGGCTGATTCCTTGAAGGTCAACTTTCAAAAACATGACAAGACATTGACCACTGTAATTAAAATGTTTTAAGGGGCCGGCATACGGGACACTATTTTGTAAACCTCAGGTAAACTCAAGTAAATCTTGTGGATTAAAAATAAGGAAAACTGTAATTAATGTTTATTTCTAAATTTAAGCACAATTATGAAAATACAACATTTGAAACATATATCTATTTCGGAAACATGGCTCGACGATTCTGTTACCGATGCAGAAATCTGGATTGAACATTACAGTATTGTGAGGAAGGGTAGAACTAGAAATGGCGGTGGAGTTTGCTCTTATATTAGAGATGACATCTCTTTTACTTTAGTACAAGACTTCTCAGTCGATGAGCTAGAATCTGTATGGATAGAGTTGTTATTACCTAAATCCAAACCTATAATAGTAGGAACTTTCTATAGGCCACCAAAGCAAAACAATTTTCTGGAACTGTTTGACCTTATTCTGAACAAAATAAGACCGGAGTGTGAAATCATAATTCTTGGCGATTTTAATGTTTGTATCAAAAACAAAAATTCTGATATATACAACAAATACTGGAATATCCTTGACATGTATGCATTGGAACAATTAATTTCCAAACCAACGCGAATTTCATCATCCAGTAGTTCATTAATTGACCATATTTTATGTAATACTAGTGAAAAGATTTGCCAATCCGGTGTCATTGAAGTTGGAATTAGTGACAATTTTGCCATTTTTTGCACTAGAAAAACAACCAGAGAACACACAGGTAAGCAGAGTACTGTACGTATACGATCATTAAAACATTATTCACAAGAAGCCTTTATAGAAAAACTTGGACAAGCTGACTGGTCGGAACTCTACCTATGCAGAAACGTAAATCAAGCATGGGAAATTTTTCGAAAATTATTTCAATCAACTTTAAATTCAATAGCTCCATATAAAGAAATAAAAATTAAACAGAATTCCGAACCATGGATGACTTCAGAAATTTTAGATAATATTAGAAAACGAGATCAATATTTAATATCATATACAAAAAACAGGTAGTAAACATTTATATTTGGATTACTGTAAATTGCGAAATTTGGTACAAAGAAATGTAGAAAAGGCTAAAGAAGAATATGTCCCAAATAAAATTGAAGAAAACAAAAACGCTCCGAAAAAAATATGGGAACAGCTGAAAACTTTAGGTTATAGTTAAAAAAAAAACAATGCTTGTGTTGTTCTGAAGGTGGATGGTCAAAATTGTCATAATTTAAATGACATCGCAAACATTTTCAATATTTTTTTCACAACCGTGGCATCGAAGCTTGTTGAAAAGTTGCCTCCATCTCCAAATATATTCCACGTAGCCTCTACTCTTTTCCAACAATTTTATAGTAGAGTTAATATCAATAGATTACAACTTGAAATAAGTCCTGTGTCCGTGGAATTTATATATAAGGAATTAGGTCATCTTAATTCATTTAAATGCACAGGGTTAGACGACATTCCAGCAAGGTTCGTCAAAGATGCGGCTACAACATTAACAAAGCCCATCAATTTCATTGTAAGTTTATCAATAACGAGTGGTATAGTTCCCGATCAATTAAAATGAGCACGGGCAAACCATTATTTTAGAAAAACAATAGAACAGAGGTTGGAAATTATAGACCAATAAGTATACTGTATATTATATCAAAATTTTTAGAAAAAGCAGTATATAAACAGCTAGAATCATATTTAGTAAAAAAAAAACAACTTGCTATATGAACTTCAATCTGGTTTCAGAAGCGCTTATTCCACCTATGCCTGCCTTATTCACCTCTTTGATCATATTAAATCTCAAACATCTATAGGCCTCTTCACTGGTATGGTAATGATAGATCTTCAATACGGTCGATCATCATATTCTTTGCAACAAGCTTCAAGCGATGGGAGTATCTAACATTAAATGGTTTGAATCGTATTTAACAGACAGACAACAGTTGGTTAATGTTAATGGCACAGAATCCAACCCAGCAAACATTAGCTGTGGTGTTCCACAGGGAAGTATTCTAGGTCCTTTACTTTTCCTTTATTATGTCAATGATATGTCCATAAGCATTAACTCAGACTGTATATTACTTCTGTACGCAGATGACAGTACTATTATGTTTTCTCATAAAAATCCTGAATTTATCTCTCAAAAACTTGGTCAAGAACTCGAATCATGTAGTGAATGGCTCGTTGACAACAAACTTTCTCTCCACCTTGATAAAACAGAATGCATTCTTTTTGATCCAAAGAGAAAATGAAAAAATGTAACTGAATTTCAAATTAACTGTAATGGTCATATAATAAATTCACAAAATAGAGTTAAATATTTAGGCATTGACATTGATTAAAACCTATCTAGCGAAAAAAACAGCTAACTCTATTATTAAAAAGGTTAATTCCCGGTTGAGGCTTATGCATGGAAAGGCAAATTGTCTATCTGCCGAAACGCGGAAAACTTTAAGTATGGCACTTATTCAATGTCATTTTGATTATTCTTGTTCCTCTTGGTATGCTGGTATAACTCGTGCTTTATTAAAAAACAAAGTGCAAGTGGCACAAAACAAAACAGTTAGATTCATTAAAAGCATGGGCCCAAGAACTAGTATAAAGCAAGCTGAATTATCTAGTCTAGGATTTTTAAATATTGAAAACAGAGTAAAACAGCTTCGATTGAACCATGCTCATATAATCTATTATGATACACGTCCTTCTTATTTGAAAAATAATTTCATCAAAATTAATGAACATCATGTCCATAATACTAGATCAAGTCAGATTAATTATGTTACACCAAAACTTAACGGCATCGAATCAACAACGTTTTACTACAATGGAATCCATGATTGGAATTCTCTACCCGATTCGATCAAATCCATCAATGATTTGCAAAGATTTAAAAAAGAAGTGAAGTACCACCTGATACATACAGTGAAGAACGGGAAAGACGTGTCATATCATAATAATGACAATTATATATATATATATATTTTCATAGATAATGTACTTATTTTAAAATTAAGTAATCCCTCTACCCGCTCATGTTGATCTTTTAATATCCACTTGAACTTTAAGCTGGTACTTATAAAGGATCCCATTGGAAATAAACTGAATGGCTTTCATGGGCTATCCTTGGTGAGAAAGTTCTCAGCAGCTACAATGAGTGGATAGAAGTTTAAGTTAATGATGGCAGTTTTATGTTTTATTTTTAAATTAACGAGAAATTTTTAAACACTTGTTCATGATGTTGAAAATTTTAAACCTAAATATATTTTACCTTTACCTTTACCTTTTATTAGTATTAAAAACATTCATTAACATATCAAAGTAAAAAATCGAGAAAGCATCAGAGATGCAACAGCCGAGTTGCAAGTCAAAATCACTTGGTCTTGTGATCATAAATATATATGGTTTAGGGGTGGGGATCTCAACCATTAAAAAGTTCACCTCAGGTAGGGTGTGGGGTATGATCCCCCGGGGCCTGAGCTATCAGGCATTTAATTTGCCTAGTTACCCTGATCATAAATATATATGGTTTAGGGTGGGGATCTCAACCATTAAAA
>MJUT01022022.1:47340-64159 GCA_002080005.1 Gigantidas platifrons
AACAGTATAGATAATAAAGAGTAACAATAATAAAGAACACTATAGAACAGTATAGATAATAAAGAGTAACAATAATAAAGAACACTATATAACTGTATAGATAATAAAGAGTAACAATAATCGTACAAGGGAATATTATATAAAATAAACTCATTTATAAGTCAAATATTATATTAATTAAACATTATGTGATAAAGTTTGTCAGTGACTTATTACATGTCGTTGGTTTTCTCCGGGTCCTCCGGTTTTCTCCACCAATAAAGCTGACCGCCGCGATATAACTGAAATATTGATGAAAGTGGCGTTAAACACCACCAAGCAAACAAACAAAATATATTAATTAAAATAAAATCACAATATACATAAAATTATTGTCTATATTTAAGATCCACTACATTATACAATGTTGAATTTATAGTCCGTCTTTTTTATTGCTTCTCACTTTCTCTTTCTGATTTATGGATCTTCTCTCTCGTACTTTTATAATAGACTGGCGGAGGCTGGTCCTGGTCGCCTACATTATCGTTAGGCGGAGACTTTTTATCTCGATTTCATAGATTAAATGTAAATGTATATTGAAAATTCCACGATAATACATTTAATCTTCGTTACACAGAAGTTGTCATATATATATATAATATGCATATTTACCCGGAATAAAAGTCACGCAAGCGTATACTTAAGAAATGAAGAAGAAAAATAGATCCCCCCACAAACGTAATGCTACCGAGTTTGGTGTAGTCTGTCTCTGAATTATCTCAGTAAACAATTATACCGTGCATGAATTGACTATACCAACACATTATAAGTCTTTCGTCACCTTTATTAAACAGTCTTTAAATAGAGATTGAGGGTTATGGTGGTTAACGCCACTTTAAACAATATGTCAGTTATATGGTGGCGATCAGTTTTATTGGTGGAGGAAACCGGAGGACCCGGGGAAAACCACCGTCCTGTCGCAAGACACTGACAAACATAATGTTGTACACCTCGCCATATTCGAGATTCGAACTCACAACACCAGTGGTGATAGGCAGTGATTGCATAGGTAGTTGTAAATCTAACCACCATACGATCATTTGCATTAGGATTTCTAGTGATTAAAACTAACTGGAATAATAATTCAACTGAAAACCGGAAATTTGTTGTCGCTAAATATTGTAAAAATATAATAAATGAAGGTCATGCCTTCCTAAATGTTAAATGTACGGACTATTATATCCGAAAAGATTTTAAATCCAACTACTATGCGATCATGACCACGACGACCCCTGTCTTGAAATAAAGCTTTGGACAGTAGGCCATTTCTCCATACGTTGACATGTATAAGTTGCTGACCTTGACCTGATACATGTATAAGTTGTGACATTTTAATATTATGTTTGATATCGTTTCCTTGTTTGATTTATGCACTGTTTCATTTCTTTGTAGCCATTGACTTTTATTTTGGTGTAACTTGGGTCCTTTTACAATTATTATTATCAAATTGCATATTAAATATTTGTTACGACAAACAACATGATGCAAACACATTTTGTGTAGCCATTGACTCTTATTTGGGTGTAACTTGGGTCCTGTAACAATTATTATTATCAATTTACATATTAAATATTTGTTACGACAAACAACATGATGAAGCACATTTTGTGTAGCCATTGACTCTTATTTGGGTGTAACTTGGGTCCTGTTACAATTATTATTATCAATTTACCTATTAAATATTTGTTACGACAAACAACATGATGCAAACACATTTTTTACATTTTTTTGTGTGTGTGTTTGCAAATTCCAAATTGTTTAAGCTACAAATATCTCTTCATATATGCTACCTGTAATTAAACGTGACTCTAATTGTCGTATAAGTACAGTGTTCAGAAACCGTGTTTATCTAATTTAAAAAGTATTTATTGTGAATAAGTATATACACACATGCAACGTATTATGCCACAAAAAATGAGCAATAAAAACGTACTTGTAAATTTCAGCAAATATCACTTTTCTGGAATAAAACGGTTTGAAGAAACCAAATTGATCCTCAGAATCCGCAAATCGAAGGACATACAACGTAATGGCCAAAAGGAAAAGGACAAACAATGATCTACATCACACTATTTTACACAAAAGACTACCCAAGTACTGATATAATATAGGCAATTTATTGTGTTGATTGCGATTTTTACAAAATTTTAGGAGAGATCCGCTAGTTTGAAGCAAGGGTGAGACGTTATTCTTAAGTTTACCAATAAAAGGGAGAAGTAATTAGCATAAAGACTGATGTATGCGCTAAGTTACAGCAGATTATTATTTTTTTCAAGTATTTTGTGCATATGACCATCTATTCTTCCAACCATGGCCCCACACCTACCACCATTTTTTATCTACATGTTATATCTTTTGCAATGAATCGGTCAAAAGATAAATGACTTTAGACGAATTTATTGATATGTCTCCCGTTTACTATTTTTCACGATTGACTTCTAGTATAAATTACACTAATTTATTTAGCAAAATGTTTTCTCACAATGACTGACATACGACAGTCGTCAATTATAGTCAGTGTGACTGAACTTCCATCGATTATTTCATAAAAATGTTATTTGCCTCTTTCTCTTACAATATCGCCAGTTTGTATCAAGTAACCCATGTTAAAACAATCTACACGATAATATAGTGTAGTGGAATATTGCCGCCATATTTGTACAACCATATGATATCAATGAGTGAGTGATTGTTGTTTATCGCCAATTCAGCAATTATGAGTGAAAGGACTAGGTTATTAAATTTAGTGGACATGATTAGACATGTCATGAATAAATGGGTGTAAGTAGTAAATTATCATTACAAAAGTATACTGATGTCTATTCAATCACCGAGTTATTCCCAATAGATGTTGACAATGTTTGGCCAAACTTTTTTTAAGTTAATATGTGGCAAAAATATTGATTTGTATGTTTAATATATTTGTCAGAACATTACATTAACATAACACTAGAAATTAAGATATAGGATCGTGATGATTGAGGTTAAACCCTTCTCACTCAAATATTATTAAAATGTAACCAGCAAGGCAAAGCATTAAGCAAACAAGACAATCAAAAATGTGATATTCACACTGTCACTGTAGTTATTTGAGTTCTTGTACATGTTTACGGTTTTGGCGGAATCCAGGATTGTTTTTGTTTTGCTGATTCCTATTCCATTGTTTGTTTGTGGAACATAGGAATATTAAGCGTTGCACAGATGGTTGATTTCATGTTGGCAGACAACTGAGTCACTCCTGAGTTATTAAGATGATAGTTGTCTCTCTGATGGTGAATGAACTTTCGTTGTTGCGTGCCTCGGTGCGAAAGACTGCTGTTGACACAAACAAATACATTCCCTACATTGTGAAATTTGTTTTTTACAACAGCATTTGTCAGTTCTACGTTGACGTTAGGGTTATCAAGTCTCGGGGTAGCCAAAGATAAGATTATTTTTATATTTGGCCAGTTGTCACCACATTTTGTCACAATTTCATCAAGTTTAGAGACACAGGTATTAGGAGATTCCTTTGCAAGTTCATTTGTAAGACAATGAAGAACAACTGCATCGTAATGATTGGATTGAACTGAGTCAAGTTTCTCAAAAGTGTGTTCAAAAGAATATGCAGTGCATTTATGGGTAACAAATTTGGCGGATAATCTCTCTTCGTCTATTCCTTTTATATTGGAAGTTCCCATTAATAGGATTTTCGGTTTAGTTGGCTTTGACTGTTGCTTTTTTTTCTTGGTGTCATCAGATTTCTCATTGAATGAGGTAGAATTGGCTGCATGAATTTTGAGTGACAACATTTCATTGTTCTAAGCCAAGTCTCAGATTAGCGCAGATTCCTTCCAGGTTAGTTATCTCAGAGTTCCTGGCAACTAGTTTCTGTTCTAAATGTTCAACACTGTTGCTTAAGATATGAGTAGTGTGATTCAACTGTTGTTTAGCACCACTGGTGAGTTGGCTTTGTGTGTCTAATTTTCATTGTAATTTAGCTATTTCAAGTTCGTAGTCACTACGCATTACTTGTAGCTTATTATCCATCTCATTCTGTTTTGTTTTATTGTCAAGTGTCAACAATTGAACTTTGTGTTTTAAGGACATAATTTTCATATTTTGATTAGATATAGTGTCATTCAGGTTCTGTATTTCCTGTGCAACATTAGCAGGATCTTTTGATTGATCTTTTATCACCATCTTTGTAGAGGATTTAAATTCAGTACAGATATAATCAAATTGTCAGTCACTTTCTTTAATTCGGTTTGTAAGTGTTGAGCAAAATCTTCACTGAACTTTCCTAATGCTTCATAAAAATTTGCCTCCTGATGTTCAAGGTCTAATTTAAGGTCAAGTTTGGCATTTGTAAGAGCCTCTGTAGAGGATTGTATTGAGGCTCCTTATATATCCTGTGCTGATTGATTTGAATTATCGAGCTCGCTATAACCAAGAGAGGCAAGTCACTCCTATATAATCTTTAGTTATATATTTGCCATTAGAATATAATTACTTTATATTCGGACTAATGAAGTGAGAGAGAATATAAATTCTCATTAGTTTACATCACGTGTAAAAATAGCATTGAACAGTCACGAGGCGTAAGGCGACATATTTTTTTTCCGGGTTCAGTAGAAAGGAGAACAGGTTTGTTTAATTCTTATTTATTCAGCTTAATGGAATATTTTCCATATTTAAAGAGGGACTGTGATCGTATGGTAGTTGTATTTACAATTACCTAAGCAATCAGTGTATATCACCACTGATGGGAGTTTGAATCTCGATCAGGGCGAGGTGTAAAACATTATGTTCCTCCACCAATAAAACTGACCGCCACGATCTTACTGAAATATTGTTGAAAGTGGCGTTAAACTTCATCGAACAAGCAATCCATAAAACGATCACAATTTATATAGGTTATTTTACATTGCATTATTGAGTACTACCTGTATAGTGCAGTGCCAATACACGTGCTATGTTCATAATCAAGTTAAGATCAATATATATCTGTTAAACTTTGTGAAAATATTTATTTCGTTCATACATTTTTAACTCTAGAACACTTTAATTTTTATTTGTTGTGGTGGTTTTTTTTACATGCAAAGATTTTCTAAAATCTGTGTGGAAATAAATTATGTGACTTTGGGAATTTCATACCCAGCAAAATGCTACTATCATGCTTTAAATCCTCATATACGCCACATCTCGAAAAATATGACGAACATATATGTCATCACTCTCGAAATGGGAACACACCATATATGTACATAAAATTCATTTCGTTGTGGTCTTCAAATGAATATTCATAAGTAATCATGTGACATAATTTCACGCATATATATCCCGTGCTAATTAATTTGAATTATCGAGCTCGCTATAATCAAGAGAGACAAGTGTATTCGTTATATGGCGAGTATCACTCCTTTATATTCTTTAGTAATATATTTGCCATTAGAATATAATTAATTTATATTCGGACTAATGAAGTGAGGGATAATATCAATTCTCATTAGTTTACATCACGTGTAAAAATAGCATTGAACAGTCACGAGGCGTAAGGCCCCATGCTTTTTCCGGGTTCAGTAGAAAGGAGAACAGGTTTGTTTATTTCTTGTTTATTAAGCTTAATGGAATATTTTCGATATTTAAAGAGGGGCCGTGATCGTATGGTAGTTGTATTTACAACTACCTATGCAATCAGTGTCTATCACTACTGATGTGAGTTTGAATCTCGATCAGGGCGAGGTCTACAACATTATCTGATAAAGTTTGTGAGCGACTTGCGATATGTCGGTTGTTTTATCCGGGTCCTCCGGTTTTCTAAACCAACAACACTGACCACCACGATATAACTGAAAGATTGTTGAAAGTGGCGATCAACACCATCAAGCAAAAACAACAAACATATCAATATTTACAAATACATCGATGCGTTTCTGAAATAACCTTCATCAGGTACGATCATAGTCAAAAGATTGGTTAGCCAAATAAATTAAAATAAAAACCAGTGCGCATAAACAGGATAGCCAAAATCTGCCGAGGTTGCCTGAGCCTAAGGGTTAGGGTTATGATGCTTAACGCCACATTCAACAATATTTCAGTCATATCGTGGCGGTCAGTTCTATTGGTGGAGGAAATCGGAGGACCCAGAGAAAACTACTATATTCCCAAAGGGAACCACTACAAAGTCAAGAAATTCTGAACAAACAAGTTTTTGTGCTAGAAATTCTGAACAGAGTCTGAACATTACTGAAAATTCTGAACATTGACTGAAAATTCAGAACATTGACTGAAAATTCTGAACATTCTGAACATTGACTGAAAATTCTGAACAGTTTCTGAACATTCTGAATATTGACTGAAAATTCTGAAAAGATTCTAAGCTTTCTGAACATTGACTGAACATTCTGAGCAGATTCTGAACATTTTAACTAAATATATCATGTGATATTTCACTTATTAATTACCTTTTTAAAATCAAATTACAACAAATATATTATGTCATTTCTCATTAAATTTCTCATTTTCTCTATTTCAATTTGTCTTCTTAAATCAATGTATTTTACTTCATTTTCATTAGATTTTATCTAATTATTGCACATGATATATCACTAATTAATTGTTTTTTTTAATCAAATTACAACTATATTATTTCCTTTCTCATTAAATTTGACTTTTTAGCTCACCTGACCCCAAAGGGTCATGCAAGCTATTGCCATCACTTGGCGTCCGTCGTCGTCGTCGTCCGTCGTCTGTCGTACGTCGTAAACTTTTTTCAAAAATCTTCTCCTCTGAAACTACCAACCCATTTGGAACCAAACTTTGTCTGAATCGTCACTAGGGTGTCTAGTTTCAAAATTGTGTCCAGTGAAGCTGTGCACCAATCAACATGGCCACTGTTACTAAGTAGAACATATGTTAAAATTGCGCGTTTTTGGTAATAACTCAAACACCGTTAATAATATCAGAGTCTGACATGAGGTAAATATGACCAGCACAGCAAGATCTGACTACTCTGAGAATTTGAAGAAAATCTGATTTTCAAAATTTTAATACTTTTCGTTTTTTATTTCAAAAACTATAAGAGTTAGATGATAAGTTTGATTGCAAACATGTTCAGCATAATAAGATCTACCAACCCTGCAATTTTGAAGAAAATCTTATCACCCATCTTGGAGTTATTGACCTTTTTTCATCAAATGTTCAAAATTTTATTACTTTTTGCTCTTTATTTTAAAAACTATAAGAGACAGATGATAAGTTGAAACTAGAAAAATGTGCAGCATGTCAAGGTCAACCTATCCTGCAATTGTGAAGAAAATATGATTACCCATCTTGGGAGTTATTGCCCTTTTTTCATCAAATTTTCAAAATGTTAATACTTTTCGTTTTTTATTTCAAAAACTGAAAGCAGTAGATGATCAGTTTAAATTGCAAACATATTCAGCATGTCAAGATCTACCTACCCTGCAAGGAAATCTGATCACCCATCTTGGAGTTATTGCCCTTTGATCATCAAATTTTCAACATATTTAAACTTTTCATTCTGTATTTCAAGACAGGGGCCATCATAGTCGTGATCCTGATAAACCTTTACAGACGCCACCGTAGTCGTGATACTGATAAACCTTTACAGAGGCCATCATACATGTAGTCGTGATACTGATAAACCTTTACAGGGGCCATCATTGTCGTGATACTGATAAACGTTTACAGAGGCCATCATAGTCGTGATACTGATAAACCTTTACAGAGGCCATCATTGTCATGATACTGATAAACCTTTACAGGGGCCATCGTAGTCATGATACTGACAAACCTTTACAGAGGCCATCGTAGTCGTGATACTGATAAACCTTTACAGAGGCCATCGTAGTCGTGATACTGATAAACCTTTACAGGGGCCATCATAGTCATGATACTGATAAACCTTTGCAAGGGCATCATAGTCATGATACTGATAAACCTTTACAGAGGCCATCATAGTCGTGATACTGATAAACCTTTACAGAGGCCATCATAGTCGTGATACTGATAAACCTTTACAGAGACCATCAAAGTCGTGATACTGATAAACCTTTACAGGGGTGATCGTAGTCATGATAATGATAAACCTTTACAGGGACCATCGTAGTCATGATACTGATAAACCTTTACAGGGGCCATCGTAGTCATGATACTGATAAACCTTTTTTAGTGGCCATCGTAGTCATGATAATGATAAACCTTTACAGAGGCCACCATAGTCGTGATACTGATAAACCTTTACAGGGGTCATCATAGTCATGATACTGATAAACCTTTACAGGGACCATCGTAGTCATGATACTGATAAACCTTTACAGGTGCCATCGTAGTCATGATAATGATAAACCTTTACAAAGGCCATCATAGTCATGATACTGATAAACCTTTACAGAGGCCATCATAGTCATGATACTGATAAACCTTTACAGAGGCCATCGTAGTCCTGATACTGATAAACCTTTACAGGGGCCATCATAGTCGTGATACTGATAAACCTTTACAGGGGTGATCGTATGGTAGTTGAATTTACAAATATCTTTGCAATCAATGCCTATTACTACTAACGCTGTGCGTTCGAATTCCGCTTAAGCGAGATGTACCGGATACAGCTTTATGTGATAAACTTTGTCAATGACTTGCGGTAGGTCGGTGGTTTTCTCCGGTACTCCGTTTACTCCACCAATAAAACCACCGCGATATGGATGAAATATTTAGTACTTTAATTATAGCTTAAATTAATATTTGAAGTTTTATTATTTATCTTGTTTAATCCGAATTCATTAAAGTATATTTTATGTTTTTAATTCCTCAAATTCTAGGAACGTGATAAACAAACAAATTAGTGACATTATTTGAATTTAGTATTTGTTACGAAAACAAGATATATCAAATATGTTCTGCCCACTTGCAATTGCTAGATATAGTGACTCCTAAATGTTTATGATTGTCTAACTGATTTAAGTTTTCAGAATTAAATATTATATTTATGTTTTGCCGAGATTTAGCGAGTCTTCCCATCCGATTCGTGCCGAGCCACATCAATTTACCGTTAATATACCAATATTGTGTTTATCCTGCAATAAAAAAGTTATTTAATTTAATAATAAAAAAGATAATGGAAACACCACTGATACCTCAATAATAGTTCTGGTAAGGATGTGGTTTAATAGCTTTATTAGGCTAATGTGAAAAGTGTTATTATGACAGGGTGTGGCTTAATAGCTTTATTAGGTTAATGTGAAGTGTTATTATGACCCTGTCAGAATAAAGCAACTATTTATTTCATCCCATTGATTATGACAACAGATAACCCAATTGCATGATAAATATATTTATTGGTGGAGGAAACCGTAGTACACAGAGAGAACCACATACCAGTTTCAAGTCACTGACAAATTTCATCACATAATGTTGTATTGAGTACACCTCGCCCGAGCTGAATTCAAATTCACAACTTCATCTGAGCTCAATGTATTATTCGTCTTTTCGGGTAAATGGAAAAAATCAATGAGAACAACTGGAATTTTTTTTTGTCGAGTATTGAATATTTTTCCACAGACCGTTCAACACAAGAAAAAATTACGACTAAGCGTAAAGTCAAGTGCCTAGCAGAAGAATTCGCTAACAAACTTCTTAAAGAAAAATGCGGCACCGTTAAGATTACATTTTTAAATCGCGACAAACACTTCGATGTTAGTAAAAATCAAACAGCGACGCCCATTAACAAAAGAACATGTTCGCAAAGAAAACCTCAAACATGGCCAAAATCTAAAAATAAAACCATAGACAATGTTGAAGAAATAACAAGAAGACTGGCTCGCTGTCAACTCTTCCCAGCGACTTCTGACAGTACCAAGTTTCAAAATGGTGATGATATTATCCCGGAAGTGCTTCAGACCGATACAAACGAACATGTGAAAAAAACGTCTTCCCAAAGCGCTAATGCTATTATCCCGAAAGTGCCTCCGACCGATACAAACGAACATGTGAAAGAACCGTCTGTCCAAAACGCTGATGATATTATCCCGGAAGTGCATCATACTGATACAGACGAACATGTTAAAGAAACGTCTGCCCAAAGGGCTGATGATATTATCCCGGAAGTGTCTCAAACTGATACAAACGTACATGTTAAAGAAACGTCTGTCCGAAATGCGGATGCTATTATGCCAGAAGTGCCTCAGATCGATACAAACGAAAATGTGAACGAAGCGTCTGTCCAAAGCGCTGATGATATTATCCCGAAAGTGTCTCAGACTGATACAAACGAACATGTTAAAGAAACGTCTGTCCGAAATGCTGATGCTATTATGCCAGAAGTGCCTCAGATCGATACAAACGAAAATGTGAACGAAGCGTCTGCACAAAGCGCTGATGATATTAGTCTCAGATCTATGAAAACACCAATGTATACCGAAGTACCAGTCGACGAAATTCCATTTATCTCAGAAGATATTGATATTAAACGTACAAGAGATACGAAAAAGGACATAGACAAATGCTGCAGTTCTTGGGATGTTTCAAGCATTGCAAAATATTTCAATTTTAAAGATTGCGTCATCGATATTACACTGCCGAATAAGCTTCCTTCTTGCAAGGACATCCTTGAAATGGTGCAAAAAGATATATGTCTCCGATTAAAAATAGTAAAGAGTATTGACTTGACAGCGACAGAAAAGACTTCAGAATTTGCATTATTAACGCAATTGAAATCAATAGCAATCACAGAAGCCGGAAGTAGACTTGTGTTAGATCCTCTTCTGGTTTCCCTGTGTTACATCCTTGGTTTACAATTCGAAGTCGAAAAAAACATCAATTGTAATTTTCTGCCTAACTGTACATTTGATTATTGTATCCGAAAGGGAAAACGCATAATCGGCTGCATCGAAGCTAAGAGTGTGACGGGTTTGAGCGACAAATCCGTTGCGCAGGCTATTATAGAGCTGATGATTTTACAGACAACCGTAATTGCGACTGAATCAGCTGAAACGGAGAAAGTTGATATTTCAAAATCCCCTTTCTTTGCCATAGTGACAGATGGGCATCGATTTATATACATTGAGCTAAAAGGATCATCTTTAGGATTTGAACACGACAATGATAAAATAAAGATCAGGAAAGTCACAAAAGAAGGTGATTGGGAAGACATTTTGCAACTTATAACGTTTCTTGTAAAGGGAGATAAAAAATAATGCTATTCTTATAGATTTGGAATTCATGTTCACTCTCTTCAGGATGTGTTGACGACTTACGTAAGGTTCTCAATCCTCAGCCATAAGTGACCTTAGCCGCTGTTGGCCATCCTGTTTAGACCTCTTGGTTTTCGTACTCAAGAAGACTTTTAAATTATTTGGCATTGAGCGTAACTGATGAAGATTTTTTCAGAAATGCGTCGTGCGTACTAAATAAAATCTCTACTAAATGTAATATCTACTAAATGTGATATCTACTAAATGTGATATCTACTAAATGTAATATCTACTAAATGTAATATCTACTAAATGTGATATCTACTAAATGTAATATCTACTAAATGTGATATGTACTTAATGTGATATCTACTAAATGTAATATCTACTAAATGTAATATCTACTAAATGTGATATCTACTAAATGTAATATCTACTAAATGTAATATATACTAAATGTGATATCTACGTTTTTGTTTGTATTATGAATAAAAAGCAAATGAATAAATTTGTGGAAAAAAATATTTGGCCCACAAAAGACTTGTATCGCCATTTTCCCATGGACTCGTACCGCCGCGATTTTGATGTCGAAACATAAACAAATTCAATTGCAATGAAAATTAAATGCATGTGCAAGTTGCAATTAGGCTATGTTAAGCATTGAGATAAACTGGTGTGTTACCATTTCGTCTTAGCTGAAAATACAGGTAAAAAAAAACGGTAGAAAAATATTAAGGCGAAATGGGAATTGTACTAAGACAAAGTTGGAATTTGTAGATTTTATTTAAATCAACAAATAGGAATCAAATACAGACTTTGTTTTTTTTTTTAACAAATAATTATTAATTTAATCAGATACTATTTTTCTATCAAATGTATAAACAACATTTAATTTAAAATTTAAACTTTTTTAAATTGAATGTTTAAATCATGAACTTGTAATATTTCAAAACTCATTATTTTTAATTATATATTCAAGTTATTATATGTAAGTTATATAAACTAATACTTTTAAAAATTATCAATTTGGAATTAAATATTCTTTGAATCACTGAAAAATGTATGAAATATTTATTCATGATAACAGTATAAAATTATTTGTTTCCCCTAATTATGATTTAAAATTAATATTTGAAAGTGACAAATTATATCACAGCCATTAATTAAATATAGGCTTGAACTTTTCAGTATTTTAGTTTGTACACTGTTCATTAAGGATGAAGCTTTGACATGAGTTCATATTAGAGCTTGGATGCTGATAAAATTATAACAAACATTAAAACCAAGGGTCATAAAGATAAAATGTACTCTTCATTAAGCAAATGATATATAAACTGTCAAGTCTGATGTATCATAGCGCAATTTCTGTTTTGGAAAGTCGCCATCAAATAACATATAAGTAAGTATCATAGTTTTGTGAACCTATAAATGGACCTCACTTAAGAATAAATTTAACTATTTACTAGTTTATGAGTTTTTTATTTTTTATTATTCATTTCTCTCTTTCAATAACTATGAAAATTAAATTCATAAACAAGAATCTGGTCGATGTCTGACAATGTCACTAAATTACCAGTAACTTATTTCTCCCTGTTGCCTGCTTGAGGTTAAACTGGGGAATGATAGATTTACAAGCTATGTTTTTTTGTATATATAAATATATAATATGCACGTAAAATAACACAATGCACAAATTTGTAAACCAATCCACACAAAGTATATATTAAAATAATATATACATACATTTGGAAGGGAACTAACTCACACCTCAAGACGGCGACATGGAATGTATATATTTGTCGCGGGTTATTTTTCAAGTTAGGTATACTTACTTTATGGTATGTTGTATATAGCAATATTTTTAAAATACAACTGACCCTCTCTTAATTTATATAGGCATATTTCTTTTTTATTTATTCCCAATATCACGAAATAAACTACAAACGTAAAACAAATACAATCACAGACTAACGTTATCTAACAAACAACACACATTAGTACACAACAACTACATAACTTGTGTAAATATTAAAATATTCATTAGGGGATCAGTTGTGTTAGAATATAGAGAATAACAACTCACGAGTCAGGACAAAAGAGCCAAGACATGAGGAGTAGTAATGTATAGAAATGTATTGTTAGATGTCGATAAAGAAAGAATAGAAATAATAACATTTTACACATATATGTTGTTTTTTTAATCAATTTTGATATGATACGTATTTCAATAGATATATGACTTTTTTATTCAATTTTAAATATTATATGACAAATTATTAATCATTGGAAATATATATATTTACATATATAAATTAAGTAAATAAGGGGGGGGGAATTTAAAAAAAATACAGTTCGTAATACATTTTTCAAAAACTAAGGTTTATGAAAAAAGAATTAGGCAATCTGGCGCAATATCCATTTGGATAGCCGCCATCAAAAACCAAATATTCCGTCAGTTATCATCGTTTTAGAATTCCTAGACATGGCATGAGTAATACTATTGATAATATAGGGCTTTATTCTTTTTTTAGTGTTTATGAATTTCTTTCTCAAATATTATTTTAAACAACATAGCTACATGTATTTTATCTAGTATAATGAATAACATTTTGTGAAAAATAAAATTAATGTCTTATTTATAGTGCTAACTTAATATTTTGTGAAAAATAAAATCAATATATCTTACTAACTTGTGTTGTAGTTTAGATAAATCCCTTTCTTACTCTAGCTAAAAATATAATGTGTTTCATTTGTTGTAAAAAAAAACATCTATATATCTATATTGTAGTTCTTTATCATATCCTTCTTTAATAAAATTGCTATAGATATCATTTACATCTTTTTACTTTATCTATTTACTTTAAACCATATTTAGAGGGTTGCTGCTTACAAAGAAGCTACTGAACCAAGGGTTCCTTTAGGTAAAGTTGAAGTCATCACTTCGAAAATTGTAATTTACGGGCGCCACCATGACTTGGTTGACCGTTATGGAATATCTGTGTCACAAATGACCACGGATATGTTCCACTTGTCATAAACTCTTCCCGTTCCTTTCCTCATTCATGACTTATCACCGGGTTTGTAACTAGATTAACACGACGGGTGCCACTAGCGGAGCAGGAACTGCTTACCCTTCCGCAGCACCCGAGTTCACCCCAGGTTCTGAGTGCGCTTCGTGTTACTCGATCTTTAGTTTTATATGTATGCTTTGTCGATCGTTGTTTGTCCTTTTGTACTTTTTCTTTTGGCCATTGTGTTGTCTGTTCTTCGATATACGGCTTCTGATTATCCCTTTGGTATCTTCAAACTCTTCCTACACATTAATACAACTAAGTTGCAAAACAAACAAATGACACCCATTTAATTAGTGTTTACACAATCTCCCATATTGCCTTAGTGAGGTATATCTGATCATAGAAATTCTACTAAGGCAAAATGGGAATATTTTTTTAATATGTAAATACCAAACTAAGGCGAAATGGGAATATTTTTTTAATATGTAAATACCCAACTAAGGCGAAATGGGAATATTTTTTAATATGTAGCAAGTTATTGCTCAATGGAGGTGGTCACTAAAGCAGGTTTGACAATCTGTTAATTATTGAAGAACCTGTTGTGACTGTGAAATGTAAAGACACTGTTCCTTTATTTCAAATTGTGCCAAAGTGTAAGGTTGGATAATCTCTTGTGTTCATTTACAACCACTTCATTTCTTACTAATTAATTGAGCGAACCATTTCCCAGCCCTCTTTGGTTTCAATAAATGATTCTTAAGATATTATGAAATCCAAAGAGTAAGAAGAGATAGAAGACACCAAAGGAGTAATCAGAATCTGTAAATAGAAAAGGAACAGACAACACAATGACAAAAAGATAAAGTACAAAAAGACAAAAAACGATCTACAAAACATACACATAAAACTAAAGATTGAGTAACACGAATCCTACTAAAGAGTAAGAAAGTGCAGGGATGATTTTATTTTACTTATATAATTGACGTAAATAAACACACAAAGATATCAAGTAATTCTACACCTACCGTATTACATTATATGGGAAATAACAACATTTGATATACGAAAGACGCACGACTGCTGGAGCGAAACGGAGAATGAAATACACCACTGATATTGTGTCAAGATATCGTTTTAAAATTATATTATTATTGTTTGTTTATCTGTCATTGAAACTACATTTGAATGAATGAATGAATTTTATTCTCATATAACAAATACATATAGTTACAGAGAAGTAAATAATAATATAAAACATATTAAATTTTGTACATGTCAGGAAAAATTACAATTAGATTAACCAAGAGGTGGGATGGGACTTTCAAATAAACAATTTGTATTAATTTACATAGTTTTTCTAATACAACAAGTGTGGATGTCAATATTTCATATTATTTAACTTTAAAAAAAAAAAATCATGGACACAGAGGTCCTGGATTTTTTTTAATAAAAAACCTAATCCTGGATTATTATTTTTGCTTAAAGTCCGGTCCTGTGTTTTTATTACAAGATTCTATATTTATAAACTATTGACCTGAGTAACCTTGTTAAACCATTCGGATTCAGTGTGTTTTAATTCGGGCATCCAATCAGGACGCTAATTATTGTCCAAGATAAAAATATACTACACATGCTACTCACAGTGACCTGTAACCCAGATTAGCATGTGGCAGGAATCTTTTCTGTATATGGTATATAAATACCCAACTAAGGCGAAATGGGAACAAACCGATAAACTTTGGTTGAATAAGGTAAAGATTGTTGATAATATTAATTATTGTTTAGTGTCTATAGCGATCCGTATTACAGCTATATTAAGGATAAGAACAAGTACAATTATATATAGAAACTATAGTAATTAGTAAGGGATGAGCCAACCATTCAATATATTTTAACTGCCACTGAAAACGTATTGAAAGTTGGATAGAGACAAACAAACATAGTCTTTTGGATCAGCTGCAATGCGCCTACTGATTTTCGATATCTACAACATCGGTAGTGTAAGGGCTAGCGTGCTCGTCTCGAGTCGGGTAGACCTTCGGGTAAGAACAAGCAATAACTTTGTTATTTGTTGCTTCTCCTCTAAGCACGCATGAATAAGGAAAAAGAGCAAAGAATGGTGAGGTCCGAATCGGGATAATGTGTCTGAGTGGAGCTACGTGTCTATACACGGACTTGTTTCAGTGAGCTAGCACTATTCAAATTTAATTAAGCGTGTTGGTCTAGTATAAAGCGGACATCATTATCATCTTAGCAGATGTAACTTGTTCTCACCATGATATGACTAACAATTTGCTCATATTGCGTTAAGCAACAACCACTCACTCTCTCATAGTGTATCACTAGAGATATATGTTTTTATTACGCCGGTCTAAAGGGCGGTTTGTGTAGTAACTGCTGTTCCCGCACTAACATGGACGGTCCATTCTTAGCAACAGAATAACATTTGGTCAATATCTTCAAACGTTTACTGCAATTATACTGAGAGTCGAAGCCCCTCTAAAGATTTTCCCTGTATAATTTATCTGTTTATCCAGAAATTTAATTAGATTATGAACAAATTTAAATTAC
>MJUT01022022.1:71419-81707 GCA_002080005.1 Gigantidas platifrons
AGCTGTATTCAAAAGGCTTGTGTTACATTAATAGGTCATTTGTTTAAATATACAAATCATTTAATCTTGTAGTATTATATTTTTCCTGTCGCCAAGTTGGGTAGCGACGGACGAAAAACAATACTTGTCTAAATTCAAGAATTCAAAGACTTTGATTAAAGTGCCCGGTATATCTCGACTATAACGTTCTGCCACAATGATCAAGAACTGATCCTTGTTGAACACCTTTAACCAGTCTCTTAGAAATAAACTGTAAAAAACCGAACGAGATAGGTACCTAAATAAAACAAATAAATCCCTTAAATTAATATCTAATACATTAAAATGTCATGAGGTCGAACATCATTATCTTACACTCTAATTGGCCGTTGTCATGAATACCACGAGGTGCAGTCCATAATGTAACAGTAATATGGTAAACATACCTCACATATCTCGAATACTCTAATAAATCGAAGTAAAATCACTGGTTCATTCTATTTCGGCCTTACGGAAATGTTTGAGGGACCGTCGTGGTCGTGATCGTATGGTCCACTCAGTGCCTATCACCACTAATGTTTATTTTCTAATCGCGCTCATGAGAAATATTGTTGAAAGTGGCGTTAAACACCATAACCCTTACCTGGACATATTTTGAATTAATACTTGTTGTTATAAGGAGCTCATCTGAACCCACCATTTCTCTGGAAATGCCTGTACCAAGTCAGGGCCATTGTGGTTTTCCCAGTTTCCTGGTTGTTGACTGATTTTGTCTGTTTATTGATTTATGAGTGTTGACTTTCCCTTTAGAAGTTTGCTCGGTGTTCAGTAATTTTGTTATTACCCTTACTTAGATCTTCATCTTTTTATTCATGTACAGTTTTGTATCTAATCTAGTCTAGATGATTTGTAGAAAGTTATTGTATTCATTTTCACACAGTGTCCTACGTTAAACTTTAACCAAATAAAATCTGACCCAATCTTAAGCTTAAAAACAATGTGCGTTGGTTCCTTTTGTACAATATCCCATCAACAGGTAAACTTCTCATTATGATAAAATACCATATCGTCGAGCTATACAAATTCGTTGAGAAGTGGTCAAACTTTGTACATGCTTTCAATAAACGTCACAGAAAACTGAAGGAGCAATCCAGAATACACAATGCAAGATACACTGGCAACAAAGTGCACACAAGACACAGGGCGAAGAGATACAAAAGAAAAGAAAAAGAATTAACACCACACAGAAAACCATACATTAAAGGTAAACTTACTCTCATTTTCTTATAAAGATCTGAGTCATACAAACAGGCTCGTTATCTCTTTCGCCTGGTACAGTTATTAAACATTTCGATATATTGTTGGACATGGTAATCAAAGTCTTCAGCTGTTGGGTAATAACTTTGTCCTAACGTCTTGTGTAGGTAATGGCTATACATCCTTCAAAATAGGTGATATATACAATTGGACACCTGAGTTCAGCCCTGATTGTCAGTGGGGTTCGCGTTGTTTAATCTTTAGTTTCAGTGTATTGTAATGTAGACCATTGTCGGTAATTTTGTCATTATATTGTCTACCATCTTTACTGCTTTTGATTACGTTATTGGTAGCTTCAAGCCGTTCTTGTGGACATTGTTATATTTATATTGAAATTACCGGTGGGCTTACTTCGAATTAGCAGAATATTTGCGCTCTCTTATCCTTAAAGTTCTTCCACCACAGATATAGTCAACCGTCGCGGATCTTGTCTATCCCGTTTAGGCCCTTTGGTTTAGCTGTTCCCAAATATTTTAAATTATTAGGCTTCCCAATCCGTTAGCGTAATTACGGTATTTCAAGAAACGCGTCGTGTGCAGTAAATTAGATATCTTCCTTTTTTCTTTGAAGTAGCATTACGATAAAATCCATGAACGAGAATAATTTAATTAAAAAAATAATAATTGGAAAATATCGTCTTGTACAGGGCAGCCATGCCCTAGTATGAAGCGTGGCAACGCAAAAGTCGGGAGACTATATTGCAATGTATTGGAACCGCAACGGTAGCGCAATGGTTAGAGTGCTCGCCTCGAGGGTGGTAGATTATGTGTTTTGCTCCGATCGGGTAAAACCAAAGACTATGAAATTGGTATTTGTTGATTCCCCGCTAAACACGCAGTATTAAGGAGAAAGAGAAAAGACGAGCTGTCTCGGAATCAGAATAATGTGTCCGAGTGGAGCGACATGTCTACCAGCGGACTGTTGTTTTGGTGAGCTAAGCACTATAAAATCCAATTCAGCGTGTTGGTCTACAACAAAGCGGACCTCATCATCATCTCATTGAAAATTAACTTGTTCTCGCCATAACAAAAAATGAAAACAAATGCTGAATTGGCGATACACAACAATCACTCACTCAATATACTGGCTTAAGTTTGTATAAATATAAACATTTTCGGTGATCAAATATTATCAAAAACGATAGATACTATGTTGTTATTCATTAACACATTATATCCAATAATATACTAAAAGCGAATACAGACTGTAGCAATACACCACTATTACATAAATATTAACCCATCCGAATTTCCTCTACCTTTCTACTGGATCCCGTATCAATAAAACAAGCTTTATGTGTGGGTTTATGTGGTATATCAGATGAGGGGTTATATACACGGGTTCTGATGCATCCGGGTCATTCTGTTAAATTATCTTCCAGTTATAAGGATACCATATATATCCATAGGGTCACCATGCCCTACAAAAAGAAAATGTACAAAATGTAGTCCCTGTAACAAAAACGTGTATTTAAAATTACCTAATGGCTTAATCTACTATTGAGGGATTTAGATGTAACTCTACACAAAACATATATAAATAAAAAAAAACACAATGCAGAAATTAGATCGATATTCACATCTTAATGGGCGTCAATTAACAACGTTGCTCTATTCATATAAAGCCATATTATTGTGACACGTACGTGGGCGGTAACATGACTTTGTTAACCGTTACGAATTACATTTTGTATCTCCGTCACTGGATTTTCAACAAGAATAACATGACGGGTGTCATTAATGGCACAGGAACTGCTGAACCTTTCCGTATAATCTGAGTTTACCCCCGTTTTGAATGGGGTTCGTGTTGCCCAATCTTTAATATTCTGTGTAGTATTTAATCGACGGGCCATTATTTGTCCTTTTTTGCTATTGTATTGTATCCTTTGAATTACTGATCATGATTACCCCTTTGGTATCTTCAAATTGTTCAGAAAACGATTGTAGTCTACCTCGGTGTATGCATCACAAACACTTCCTGGTCATTTCCTCATTCATGACTTATCACCGGGTTTGTAACTAGATTAACACGACGGGTGCCACTAGTGGAGCACGAACTGCTTATCCTTCCGGAGCACCTGAGTTCACCCCGGTTTTTAGTGGGGTTCGTGTTACTCGATCTTTAGTTTTTTGTGTATGTTTGTAGATTCTTGTTTGTCCTTTCGTACTTTTTCTTTTGGCCATTGTGTTGTCTGTTCTTACAGAAGACACAAAAGAGACTTAGGAATGGTAAACTTGTAGTATCTATATATAGATATAACGATGTCTTATCGTACTTACTATTTGATATCTATTTGTTATACCTGTTACAAAATCTGAATAAAACATGTCTGTTTTTATATTGTAGTTGAGGCCTTTTGGTAATACATTAAACATTTCCGTAAAATTACTCAACGTGTAATTCTGTCCTTCTGTATCTGAACCGAAAATAATCTCATTTATCTTAACAAGTAAAACATGCATGTACAATTAGCTTTTATAGAAATTACAATGTAATTATTATTTACAATCATGGGAAAAGGAGTAAAATTACAACTATCGGTGAAAGTATGTGATTTAGAGCGCGTCTAATGAAGGATATTCCAGAAACGCGTCGTGCGCACTAAATTTGATATCTATGTTTTTATTAGAAATATCTTCATGTTATCATAAGGCAACAATAGGAAAACAATTTATCTTAACACTAGTGATATTTTTTTGCCATAAGCATATATTACAATTTGAGTGGGTGATTGTTGTTTAGTGCTTAGTGAACGTTCCAACACGCTTTGTTGGAATGTACAGTACTAGCTCCCGAAACTACAGTGCACGGGTGGACATTTTCATTCAATCGGTCATATACTGATTTCGAGCCAGTCAACTGCATTTGCCACGTCAAGTTGCGTAATTAGCGGATAAACAGCAAATACCCATTTTATAGTCTGTGGTTTGACCAGAATGGAACTTGACTCCACAATCTACAGCATCATACAATGCATACGAACATTTCTTTCGCGGATGATCAACATTTCAAGGATGTTAAAGGCCACTATTCATTTTATTCCCCAATACATTTCATAACATGTACTATTCGGCAATCGCAGAACAACATCCTGTTTACCTCATGATGCCGAACATAACAATGTTACCTGTCCATAAACTAGATCAAAATAGAAGGCTGGACCATAATATCAACTAATCTATTGACGTGTTGAGTCAATGATATTATTGTCAATGTTGAATTTATTTTGTATTATTTTCATTTACTGAAAACATTACTGCAGACAACGGTTGATGTTTAATGATTTTTGTAGTCACTAATTCACCTTAATTCATATTAAAGAACCTGTCAGGCACATATTGTTAATGGTCTATTGAAGTGTTTTCATTTGACGTCACGAGAGAGTAGTGTTTCAGCTTTATTGATGGCGAGAACATGTAAACAAACAATACATCATGTAGGTGAAAAAGTATTGACCTATGTGTGAAATTTATAATGCAACAGAAAAATGGGGACCTAATGGATCGGGTGTGATAATATTACCTACAGGGTATTAGGAACTGCTGCTGCGAGTCGTTTTTGACGTGAAAGGAGCGTGCTGTTTTCCATACACGAGGCACGCGGTTACGCCCACGCAAGTTGTGGGCTAAATATAGGCCGCGCAACTAGTAGGGCCCCTGCTCCTTTCATGGGGAGGGGGTGGGGGTAGGGGAATTGTAGTCGCAATGGGGAGACTATATCGTAATTCCTGAGCCTCGTATTTTTAAACTAAATCTTGTTGTTTTGGTTGATAACGTACAGCGGCAAATTATTCATTCATATTTACAAGGATAAGAACAGGTTCAGCAACATATAAATATTATGCTGAAATTATAGAGGCATTGGAAAACCGAAACAACAACATTGCCTGCATCTGAAGAAATAGGGAGAGTTGGGAAGTGAAAAAAAACATACGTTCCTAAGAAAGGATACGGATGTAAATGAACATGTGAAACTACCCAAATTTAAACTCAGACACACATTAAATTAAAGGAATAGCACTTTCTTTTCTTTTATTACTGTTTTATATTTTATAGTCATAGCAGGGTCTTCAATAATGAGTATAACTCATATTCTTAAATAAGTACGAGAGAACCCCATACCCTGTAGTTGCGTGTCAATAAACCAAACATCGGGACATGCAACTTTGTTGTTCTGATGTTATTCGTTGAAATAATAATAATAAAAAAAAACTTAGGGACCCATAAGGTAAATAGTAATAAGCACTGACAGTTTAATGTTGTTTGAAGTGGGCTGAATAATTGGATGGATGCATACCCAGATGTCCAATATATACGAATATGTGTTTAGCTGACGGTAATGTGCAACTGCTGACGTAAGCTGATTTGCCTCATTCCCTTACGATGTTGATAGACACATATTGCATGACTTTATTGTTGACTTAGTTTTCTTCACATTGCTATATTAAATTAAAAAAAAATATTGCATGGGTTTGTTCTTGATTTGTGTCCCTCGTATTACTTTAAGAATGTTCTCTTTATGTCTTTTTAATAGCCATATAGTTAGAGATTTCCTGGGTTGTCTTTGGTACAATAAGATACTATTCACCTATTCCTGAACACCATTTTGTCTACCTCATGATGCAGAAGAAGAAGAAAAAACATAACCTATGGATAAAACTAGATATCGGTTGCAAAATGAACAATAATGATAATTAATGTATTGACTTTATATGTCAATGATATGATATAATCAATGAGAAATTCAGTTTGTGTAATTTTCATTCACTTAAATCAATACTGGAGACAAAGGCTGGTATCGGAATAAATTGTATTCACCCAAGCTTAATGTATATGAACCTTACTGAGAATCAAGTACATTTGTACTTGTTTCTTTATTTGTTCAAATGACAATCGATCTTTTACTTTTTACGTAGATTTACTTCTTTCCTCTACCCACCAGTTCTTTGGATGTTGCTCATATTTTTAGCTTTTTGTGTTGTCCCTATATTGTGTCATTATGTATTTAGTTCTGTATTATGATGTCGATGACGATTTCAGCATACAAACGATGTTCTGCTGGCCTTAGCTCCAGTTGCTTGTAGGAGAGGCCGTGTCTTATTTACATAATTTATGTTTGTTTGGATATAGTGGTGTCTAACTCATACTGTGATGTGATTCGTGTTTTGTTTGTCTTCTTCTTGTGTCTTGTGTATTAAATATTCCGATTTTTTTTCTGGAATGCTCATTCTTGATTGCCTCTGATGAAGGTTATTCCAGTAATGTATCTGATGAAGGTTATTCCAGAAACGTACCTGATGAAGGTTATTCCAGTAACGTACCTGATGAAGGTTATTCTAGAAATGTACCTGATGAAGGTTATTCCAGAAACGTACCTGATGAAGGTTATTCCAGTAGCGTACCTGATGAAGGTTATTCCAGTAACGTACCTGATGAAGGTTATTCCAGTAACGTACCTGATGAAGGTTATTCCAGTAGCGTACCTGATGAAGGTTATTCTAGAAATGCGTTGTATAAATTAAAATTGATATCTACGTTTTTATTATGTAGATAAATATATGAAACGACGATTGGCTTTATTGGCGAAGCTAACATTCCAGCAGGAATGAGGGGAACCTGATTGATTGGCCGGGGATGGGGGTAATTTTACCATGTAACGACCATCAACGACAACACCCAACA
This sequence comes from Gigantidas platifrons, assembly GCA_002080005.1. Lineage (NCBI taxonomy): Eukaryota > Metazoa > Mollusca > Bivalvia > Mytilida > Modiolidae > Gigantidas > Gigantidas platifrons. Next base: position 78,397 of record MJUT01022022.1, read on the forward strand.
AGCTGCTCCTTATTACGAGCTACTGTGAGTTATTTTTCACGTGGTAGGTGCACGGAATTATTCGTACATGAGGTTATCATTAACGCCCTACCAACGGACGCACCTTTCTGAGAAGTTGTATTCGTGTAATGGCGAAAATGAAGTAAATTTATATATCCCGGGATTTGGACTTCGGTGATTTATAAACTGTATATTTTAGCTGCCGACAGTAATATGCGAATGAGACACTCACGCGATCAAATTAAATTTCGTAAGTATGTTCTTTCACTTTTGGCCATCGTGTTGTCTGTCCTTCTTCGAAATTATCTGGTATCGCTAAAGGTATTTTGGATGCTGTTATTATGAAAATATCTTGGCAAACTTAACTCGCATCTTCCCAGACATCCGTGATTTGAAATTGTTCCTCCTGCAATGTGGTGGGTTGTTGACTTGGGGAGGAGTTATTTCACGCAATCATCGTTCCAGTCTCGCCATGATCTGTAATAGTTTTTCTATTGTCCCGAACCATTTTCTATCCTGTGTATGGAACTTAGACATTAATACATGACAATGTTACATATATTAAAAGGAAGTTTAAACAGCAATGGTCAATATTTCCACCAATTTGAAAAAAAAGAACAACCACCTCTCACGTCAAACCATTGAACGTGTAAAAATACCACGACATATAGCGTTAGAAATTCAGGTCCTGGCTTGGGACAGGCACAAACTTGTGGCGAGTTTAAAAATCTTAATGGAATCCCAACCGCTCTTCTTGATAATTGTATCCCTGACGACAATACAGATAAAACGAAACAATTAAAAAAAACATGCACAGATTCGCTTCCATTAAAAACGGTTGGTTGGTTTTATGGTATTTAACGCCACTTTCAACAATATTTCAGCTATATCGTGGTGGTCAGTTTTATTGGCGGAGGACCCGGAAAAAACCACTGACAAACCTTATCACAAAATGTTGTACTCCTTGCCCTGAGCGGGAGTCGAACCCATAACATCAGTGGCGATAGGCACTGATTACAGTTACCATACGATGACCCCCAAGACAGGCCTTTTACAAAAAGGAAAATGTCTATTGTAAAACGTGCATACTCTGAATACATTTCCGTTTAAATACAAAATGCATAGACTTTTACAATTACACCAATTGAAAAACGATAAAAGCAACATGTCCTTACCCATTGGAACGATGCTACAAGGGGCTGTCGTGGTAGTGATCGTAAGGTACAACTGCATATGCAATCAATGCCTATAACCACTGATGTTGTGAGTTTGAATCTCGATCAGGGCGAGGTGTAAAAATTATGTAATATAATTTGTCAGTGACTTGCGACATGTTGGTGGTTTTCTCCAGGTACTCCAATAAAACTGACAGCCACGATATAGCAGAAATATTGTTGAAAGTGGCGCTAAATACCATCAAACAAACAAACAAACACCCGATGATACATGTAACGCGATTATTTTAATGTTTTGTATTACTCACATGCACCATATCTTCTCCATGACCAGAACCAAGTCTCTTTCTTTAGTGTCCCTTTATTTCCTATTATTTGGGGATGCATCATCATTCTACGGAATAGATCTGTAGTCCCTGATTTACAGACCCCAAATATATGGAAGTATGGTAGACATTGGATCCCGATGCCATTTTGTATCCAACATGGATTTTTATAATTAGTAAACAAATCTTGGTCGTTTCTGTAGTAAAATAAAAAAATGGGTCAAATTCTAACTAGATTAATTTACACGACGGGTGTCATTAGTGGAGCAGGAACTGCCTACCCTTCCGGAACACCTGAATTCACTTTTAGTGGGGTTCGTGTTACTCGATCTTTACTTTAATGTCTATGTTTTGTAGGTCGTTGTTTGTCCTTTTGTACGGATTCTGGTCGGTTCTTTGTATATTCAAACTCTTCTTAAACACAAACACGTGATTATTTAAATGTTTTTGATAACTTTTTGTGCATAACGTGAATATAATAATATTTGTACATACTTGTATATGAATTGAATAGAACCGTCTTCGATTTTCGGATTTTTGTTACCTCTTTGCTATCTTCAAACTCTTTTAACTGTCTGACTGGAGAACGCTTATGACATAATTACATATCACAGTCTCTGCTTTAAGCACGCACCATTAAGTACTAAGAGCAAAGACATGGAGAATAATCAGGATAATATGTCCAGTGAGTGAGTGATTGATTGATTGCTGTGTAACGCCAATTAGTCAATTTTTCAGCTATATCATGGCGAGAACAAATTCATATTCAATGAGATGATAAGGTCCGCTTTGTTATAGACAAACACGCTGAGTTGAATTTTTATAGTGCTAGCTCACTGAAACAAATACCAATGTTATAGTTTGACCCGACCGGGGCTTGAACTCATGACCTACCGTACTCGAGGCTTGCACACTAACCGATGCGGTTGGATAATATGTCCAAGTGGAGAAAAATGTTTACATGTGTACTATTGTTTCAGTGAGCTAGCAATATAAAAATCCAACTCACCGTGTTGGTCTAAACAAAGCGGTCCTCATTATCATCTCACTGAAAATTGACTTCTTCTCGTCATGATATACTGGGACAATTGCTGAGTTGGAGTTAAACAATCACTCACTCACTCACTCACTCACTCACTCACTCACTCACTCACTCACTCACTCACTCACTCACTCACTCACTCACTCACTCACTATATGTACATTTATGAAGTTAATCGAACCTTCTTCGATTTACGGATTCTGATTACCCCTTTGGTTTCTTCAAACTCTTCTACCTGTCTCGCCTGGAGTACACTTATGAAATTCGTATAACTTGCTAATTCTTCGCTAAGCAAGCACCATGACGGAATAAGAGCATAGACTGATTGGTTCAGAATCAGAATAGAAATGTCCGAGTGGAGTGCCATTGCTACTGTTGTTTTCAGTGAGCCAACTGAGTGTATTGATCTAGTACAAAACGGAAATTATCATATCTTCATAACATCTACCCTCAAAATGGAATTGAAAAAAATCGAATACAAATCATGCATAATATATCCTCTGGTTGATGGGCTTTTGAAGATTTGCGTGTCGAAGTATCTTCACATTTAAATTGATATTTAATCTCTGGCAAATCATAATGTACAAACTGACTGCCAATACTTCGAAAATTATCTCCCTTTATTTTTACAAATGGCCGTGGTGTGGGCGTAGCACTTATTACGGCTTCCTTCCACGTGACTTTTTCTTCAAAGTTATGAACTATAATATTGTCATCTTCATTGAAGCTCATATTTATCCAGACAAACAGGGGAAGGTATCCAAAAAA
>MJUT01022022.1:97656-109103 GCA_002080005.1 Gigantidas platifrons
CGGAGGCTGGTCCTGGTCGCCTACATTATCGTTAGACGGAGACTTTTTATCTCGATTTCATAAATTAAATGTCAATAATACATTTAATCTTCGTTACACAGAAGTTGCCATATATATATATAATATGTATATTTACCCGGAATAAAATTCACGCAAATGTATACTTAAGAAATGAAGAAAAAAATAGATACACCCCCCTCCCCCTCACAAACGTAATGCTACCGAGTTTGGTGTAGTCTGTCTCTGAATTATCTCAGTAAACAATTATACCGTGCATGAATTGACTATACCAACACATTATCAATATTTAGTTTCCTTTATTAAACAGTCTTTAAATAGAGGGTAAGGGTTATGGTGGTTAACGCCACTTTCAACAATATGTCATTAATATGGTGGCGATCAGTTTTATTGGTGGAGGAAACCGGAGGACCCGGGGAAAACCACCGTCCTGTCGCAAGACACTGATAAACTTAATCAGATAATGCTGTACACCTCGCCATGTTCGAGATTTGAACTCATAACACCAGTGGTGATAGGCAATGATTGCATAGGTAGTTGTAAATCTAACCACCATACGATCATTTGCATTAGGATTTCCAGTGATTAAAACTAACTGGAATAATAATTCAACTGAACATCGGAAATTTGTTGTCGCTAAATATTATAAAAACATAAATAAAAGAAGGTCATGCCTTCCTAAATGTTAAATGTACGGACTATTATATCCGAATTTTTTTTTAATCCAACTACTATGCGATCACGACCACGACGACCCCTGTCTTGAAATATATACGTTTTTCCATACGTTTACATGTATAAGTTGTGACATTTTAGTATTATGTTTGGTATCATTTCCTTGTTTGATTTATGCACTGTTTCATTTCTTTGTAGCCATTGACTCTTATTTGGATGTAACTTGGGTCCTGTTACAATTATTATTATCAATTTACATATTAAATATTTGTTACGACAAACAACATGATGCAAGCACATTTTGTGTAGCCATTGACTCTTTTTTTGGGTGTAACTTGGGTCCTGTTACAATTATTATTATCAATTTACCTATTAAATATTTGTTACGACAAACAACATTATGCAAACACATTTTTTACATTTTTTTTTTGTGTGTTTGTAAATTGCAATTTGTTTAAACTACAAATATCTCTTTATATATGCTACCTGTAATTAAACATGACTCTAATTGTCGTATATGTACAGTGTTCAGAAACCGTGTTTATCTAATTTAAAAAGTATTTATTGTGAATAAGTATACAAGCATACATGAGCAACAAAAACGTAGTTGTCAATTTTAGCACAAGTCGCGTTTCTGGAATAAAACGCATTGAAGAAACCAAATTGATCATCAGAATCCGCAAATCGAAGAAGAACAAACAACGTAATGGCCAAAAGGAAAAGGACAAACAATGATCTACATCACACTCTACAGAATAGTAAAGATAAAGCAACACGAACCCTCTAAAAATCGAAGGTTGAACTCGGGTGCTCCGGAAGGGTTAGTAGTTCCTGTTCCACTAGTGACACCCATCGTGTTACTGTTAAACGACACGAACATCATCTGACATGGAAATTGTAAAAAAGTTGAAAGATTTGTCCATACCCTCTAGACGACAATTTGGAAAATCGACAACTGTCAAATATTTTACACAAAAGACTACCCAAGACCTGATATATAGACAATTTATTGTGTTGATTTCGATTTTAGCAAAATATTAGGAGAGATCCGCTAGTTTGAAAGAAGGGTGAGACGTTATTCTTAAGTTTACCAATAAAGGGGAGAAGTAATTAGCATAAAGACTGATGTATGTGTTAAGTTACAGCAGATTATTATTTTGTCAAGTATTTTGTGCCTATGACCATCTATTCTTCCAACCATGGCACCACACCTACCATCATTTGTATCTACATGTTATGTCTTTTGCAATGAATCGGTCAAAAGATAAATGACTTCAGACGAATTTATTGATATGCCTCCCGTTTACTATTTTTCACGATTGACTTCTAGTATAAATTACACTAATTTATTTAGCAAAATGTTTTCTCACAATGACTGACATACGACAGTCGTCAATTATAGTCAGTGTGACTGAACTTCCATCCATTATTTCATAAAAAATGTATTTGCCTCTTTCTCTTACAATATCGCCAGTTTGTATCAAGTAACCCATGTTAAGACAATCTACACGATAGTATAGTGGAATATTGCCGCCATATTTCTACAACCATATGATATCAATGAGTGAGTGATTGTTGTTTATCGCCAATTCAGCAATTTTGATTTGAGAGGATTTAGGTTATTAAATTTAGTGGGCATGATTAGACATGTCATGAATAAAGGGTGTAAGTAGTAAATTATCATTACAAAAGTATACTGATGTCTATTCAATCACTGAGTTATTCCCAATAGATGTTGACAATGTTTGGCCAAACCTTTTTTTTAAGTTAATATGTGGCAAAAATATTGATTTGTATGTTCAATATATTTGTCAGAACATTACATTAACATAACACTAGAAATTAAGATATAGGATCGTGATGATTGAGGTTAAACCCTTCTCACTCAAATATTATTAAAATGTAAACAGCAAGGCAAAACATTAAGCAAACAAGACAATCAAAAATGTGATATTCACACTGTCACTGTAGTTATTTGAGTTCTTGTTCTTGTTTACGGTTTTGGCGGAATCCAGGATTGTTTTTGTTTTGCTGATTCCTATTCCATTGTTTTTTTGGTCGGATGTGGCTGTTTGTGGAACATAGGAATATTAAGCGCTGCACAGATGGTTGATTTCATGTTGGCAGACAACTGAACCACTCCTGAGTTATTAAGATGATAGTTGTCTCTCTGATGGTGAATGAACTTTCGTTGTGGCGTGCCTCGGTGCGAAAGATTGCTGTTGACACAAACAAATACATTCCCTATATTGTGAAATTTGTTTTTTACAACGGCATTTGTCAGTTCTACTTTGACGTTAGGGTTATCAAGTCTCGGGGTAGCCAAAGATAAGATTATTTTTATATTTGGCCAGTTGTCACCACATTTTGTCACAATTTCATCAAGTTTAGAGACACAGGTATCAGGAGATTCCTTTGCAAGTTCATTTGTAGGACAATGAAGAACAACTGCATCGTAATGCTTGGATTGAACTGAGTGAAGTTTCTCAAAAGTGTGTTCAAAAGAATATGCAGTGCATTTATGGGTAGCAAATTTGGCGGATAATCTCTCTTCGTCTATTCCTTTTATATTGGAAGTCTCCATTAATAAGATTTTCGGCTTAGTTGGCTTTGACTGTTGTTTTTTTTTTCTTGGTGTCATCAGATTTCTCATTGAATGAGATAGAATTGGCTGCATGAATTTTCAGTGACAAAATTTCATTGTTCTAAGCCAAGTCTCAGATTAGCGCAGATTCCTTCCAGGTTAGTTATCTCAGAGTTCTTGGCAACTAGTTTCTGTTCTAAATGTTCAACACTGTTGTTTAAGATATGAATAGTGTGATTCATCTGTTGTTTAGCACCACTGGTGAGTTTGCTTTGGGTGTCTAATTTTCATTGTTATTTAGCTATTTCAAGTTCGTAGTCACTACGCATTACTTGTAGTTTATTATCCATCTCATTCTGTTTTGTTTGATTGTCAAGTGTCAACAATTGAACTTTGTGTTTTAAGGACATAATTTTCATATTTTGCTTAGATATAGTGTCATTCAGGTTCTGTATTTCCTGTACAACATTAGCAGGGTCTTTTGAATGATCTGTTATCACCATCTTTGAAGAGGATTTAAATTCAGTACAGATAGAATCAAATTTGTCAGTCACTTTCTTTAATTCGGTTTGTAAGTGTTGAGCAAAATCTTCACTGAACTTTCCTAAAGCTTCAGAAAAATTTGCCTCCAGATGTTCAAGGTCAGATTTAAGGTCAAGTTTGGCATTTGTAAGAGCCTCTGTAGACGATTGTATTGAGGCACCTTATATATCCCGTGCTAATTGATTTGAATTATCGAGCTCGCTATAACCAAGAGAGACAAGTCACTCCTATATATTCTTTAGTTATATATTTGCCATTAGAATATAATTACTTTATATTGGGACTAATGAAGTGAGAGAGAATAAAACTTCTCATTAGTTTACATCACGTGTAAAAATAGCATTGAACAGTCACGAGGCGTAAGGCGACATATTTTTTTCCGGGTTCAGTAGAATGGAGAACAGGTTTGTTTAATTCTTATTTATTCAGCTTAATGGAATATTTTCCTAAGCAGTCAGTGTATATCACCACTGATGGGAGTTTGAATCTCGATCAGGGCGAGGTGTACAACATTATGTTCCTCCACCAATAAAACTGACCGCCACGATCTTACTGAAATATTGCGGAAAGTCGCGTTAAACTTCATCGAACAAACAATTCATAAAACGATCACAATGTATATAGGTTATTTTACACTGCATTATTGAGTACTACCTGTATAATGCAGTGCCAATACACTTGCTATGTTCATAATCAAGTTAAAATCAATATATATCTATTAAACTTTGTGAAAATATTTATTTCGTTCAAAGGTACATACATTTCTAACTCTAGAAAACTTTAATTTTTATTTGTTGTGGGGTTTTTTTTACATGCAAAGATTTTCTAACATCTATGTGGAAATAAATTATCTGAATTTGGGAATTTCATACCCAGCAAAATGCTACTATCATGCTTTAAATCCTCATATCCGCCACACCTCGAAAAATATGACGAACATATATGTCATCACTCTCGAAATGGGAACACACCATATATGTACATAAAATTCATTTCGTTGTGGTCTTCAAATGAATATTCATGAGTAATCATGTGACATAATTTCACGCATATATCTCCCGTGCTAATTAATTTGAATTATCGAGCTCGCTATAATCAAGAGAGACAAGTGTATTCGTTATATAGCGAGTATCACTCCTATATATTCTTTAGTTGTATATTTGCAATTAGAATAGAATTAATTTATATTCGGACTAATGAAGTGTGAGAGAATACAAATTCTCATTAGTTTACATCACGTGTAAAAATAGCATTGAACAGTCACGAGGCGTAAGGCGACATACTTTTTCAGGGTTGAGTAGAAAGGAGAACAGGTTTGTTTATTTCTTGTTTATTCAGCTTAATGGAATATTTTCTATATTTAAAGAGGGGCCGTGATCGTATGGTAGTTGTATTTACAACTACCTATACACTCAGTGTCTATTACCACTGATTTGAGTTTGAATCTCGATCAGGGCGAAGTCTACAACATTATCTGACAAAGTTTGTGAGCGACTTGCGACAGGTCGGTTGTTTTATCCGAGTCCTCCGTTTACTAAACAAACAACACTGACCACCACGATATAACTGAAAGATTGTTGAAAGTGGCGATCAACATCATCAAGCAAAAACAACAAACATATCAATATTTACAAATACATCTATGCGTTTCTGAAATAACCTTCATCAGGTACGATCATAGTCAAAAGATTGGTTAACCAAATAAATTAAAATAAAAACCAATGCGCATAAACAGGATAGCCAAAATTCTGCCGAGGTTGGTTGAACCTAAGGGTTAGGGTTATGATGCTTAACGCCACATTCAACAATATTTCAGTTATATCGTGGCGGTCAGTTCTATTGGTGGAGGAAATCGGAGGACCCAGAGAAAACTACTATATTCCCAAAGGGAGCCACTACAAATTCAAGAAATTCTGAACAGACAAGTTTTTGTGCTAGAAATTCTGAACAGAGTCTAAACATTGCTGAAAATTCTGAACATTGACTGAAAATTCTGAACAGATTTTGAACATTCTGAACATTGACTGAAAATTCTGAACATTCTGAACATTGACTGAAAATTCTGAACAGATTCTGAACATTCTGAATATTGACTGAAAATTCTGAACAGATTCTAAGCTTTCTGAACATTGACTGAACATTCTGAGCAGATTCTGGACATTTTAACTAAATATATCATGTGATATTTCACTTATTAATTACTTTTTAAAATCAAATTACAACAAATATATTATGTCATTTCTCATTAAATTTCTCATTTTCTCTATTTCAATTTTTCTTCTTAAATCAATGTATTTTACTTCATTTTCATTAGATTTTATCTAAATATTGCACATGATATTTCACTAATTAATTATTTTTTTTAATCAAATTACAACTATATTATGTCCTTTCTCATTAAATTTGACTTTTTAGCTCACCTGACCCCAAAGGGTCAGGTGAGCTATTTCCATCACTTGCCGTCCGTCGTCGTCGTCGTCCGTCGTCTGTCGTACGTCGTAAACTTTTTCAAAAATCTTCTCCTCTGAAACTAACAAACCAATTGGAACCAAACTTTGTCTATATCGTCACTAGGGTGTCTAGTTTCAAAATTGTGTCCAGTGAAGCCTTGCACCAATCAACATGGCCACTGTTACTAAATAGAACATATGTTAAAATTCCGCGTTTTTGGTAATAACTCAAACACCGTTAATAATATCAGAGTCTGACATGAGGTAAATACGATCAGCACAGCAAGATCTAACTACCATGAGAATTTGAAGAAAATCTGATTTTCAAAATTTTAATACTTTTTGCTCTTTATTTCAAAAACTATAAGAGATAGATGATAAGTTGAAACTACAAAAGTGTGCAGCATATCAAGGTCAACCTACCCTGCATTTGAGAAGAAAATCTGATTACCCATCTTGGGAGTTATTGCCCTTTTTTCATCAAATTTTCAAAATTTTAATACTTTTCGTTTTTAATTTCAAAAACTGTAAGCAGTAGATGATAAGTTTAAATTGCAAACATATTCAGCATGTCAAGATCTACCTACCCTGCAATTTTGAAGGAAATCTGATCATCCATCATTGCCCTTTTATCATCAAATTTTCAAAATTTTAAAACTTTTCATTCTGTATTTCAACACAGGGGCCATCATAGTCGTGATCCTGATAAACCTTTATAGAGGCCGTCGTAGTCGTCATACTGATCAACCTTTACAGAGCCCATCATACATGTAGTCGTCATACTGATAAACCTTTACAGGGGTCATCGTAGTCGTGATACTGGTAAACCTTTACAGGGGCCATCGTAATCGTGAGACTGATAAACCTTTACAGAGGCCATCATAGTCGTGATACTGATAAACCTTTACAGAGGTCATCGTAGTCGTGATACTGATAAACCTTTACAGGGGCCATCATAGTCGTGATACTGATAAACCTTTACAGGGGTCATCATAGTCATGATACTGATAAACATTTACAGGGACCATCGTAGTCCTGATACTGATAAACATTTACAGAGGCCATCGTAGTCATGATACTAATAAACCTTTACAGGGGCCATCATAGTCATGATACTGATAAACCTTTACAGAGGTCATCGTAGTCATGATACTGATAAACCGTTACAGAGGCCATCGTAGTCGTGATACTGATAAACCTTTACAGAGGCCATCGTAGTCGTGATACTGATAAACCTTTACAGAGGCCATCGCAGTCATGATACTAATAAACCTTTACAGGGGCCATCATAGTCATGATACTGATAAACCTTTACAGGGGCCATCATAGTCATGATACTGATAAACCTTTACAGAGGTCATCGTAGTCATGATACTGATAAACCTTTACAGGGGTCATCGTAGTCATGATACTGATAAACCTTTACAGGGGTCATCGTAGTCGTGATACTGATAAACCTTTACAGGGGCCATCGTAGTCATGATACTGATAAGCCTTTTCAGAGGCCATCATAGTCATGATACTGATAAACCTTTACAGGGACCATCATAGTCATGATACTGATAAACCTTTAGAGAGGCCATCGTAGTAGTGATACTGATAAACCTTTACAGAGGCGATCATAGTCATGATACTGATAAACCTTTACATAGGTCATCATAGTCGTGATACTGATAAACCTTTACAGAGGCCATCGTAGTCGTGATACTGATAAACCTTTCCAGGGGCCATCATAGTCATGATACTGATAAACCTTTACAGGGGCCATCATAGTCGTGATACTGATAAACCTTTACAGAGGGCATAGTAGTCATGGTACTGATAAACCTTTACACAGGCCATCATATTGTGAAACTGATAAACCTTTACAGAGGCCATCGCAATCGTGATACTCATAAACCTTTACAGAGGCCATCATAGTCATTATACTGATAAACCTTTACAGAGGCCATCGTAGTCATGATACTGATAAACCTTTACAGAGGCCATAATAGTCATGATACTGATAAACCTTCACAGAGGTCATCGTAGTCGGGATACTGATAAACCTTTACAGGGGTCATCGTAGTCATGATACTGATAAACCTTTACAGAGGCCATCGTAGTCGTGATACTGATAAACCTTTAAAGGGGTCATCGTAGTCGGGATACTGATAAACCTTTACAGGGGTCATCGTAGTCATGATACTGATAAATCTTTACAGAGGTCATCGTAGTCGTGATACTGATAAACCTTTAAAGGGGTCATCGTAGTCGTGATACTGATAAATCTTTACAGAGGTCATCGTAGTCGTGATACTGATAAACCTTTACAGGGGTCATCGTAGTCATGATACTGATAAACCTTTACAGAGGTCATCGTAGTCGTGATACTGATAAACCTTTACAGAGGCCATCGCAATCGTGGTACTGATAAACCTTAACAGAGGCCATCATAGTCATGATACTGATAAACCTTTACAGAGGCCATCGTGGTCATGATACTGATAAACCTTTACAGAGGCCATAATAGTCGTGATACTGATAAACCTTTACAGAGGCTATCGTAGTCGTCATACTGATAAACATTTACAGGGGCCATCATAGTCATGATACTGATAAACCTTTGCAGGGGCCATCATAGTCAAGATACTGATAAACCTTTACAGGGGTCATCGTAGTCGTGATACTGATAAACCTTTACAGGGGCCATCGTAGTCATGATACTGATAAACCTTTAGAGAGGCCATCGTAGTCGTGATACTGATAAACCTTTACAGGGACCATCATTGTCATGATACTGATAAACCTTTAGAGAGGCCATCGTAATCGTGATACTATAAACTTTTACAGAGGCCATCATAGTCATGATACTGATAAACCTTTACAGTGGCCATCGTAGTCATGATACTGATAAACCTTTACAGTTGCCATGATAGTCGTCAGACTGATAAAACTTTACAGAGGGCATCGTAGTCATGATACTGATAAACCTTTACAGAGGTCATCATAGTCGTGATACTGATACACCTTTACAGGGGCCATCATAGTCGTGATACTGATAAACCTTGAAAGAGGCCATCGTAGTCGTGATACTGATAAACCTTTACAGAGGTCATCATAGTTATGATACTGATAAACCTTTACAGAGGCCATCGTAGTGGTGATACTGATAAACATTTACAGAGGCCATCGTAGTCGTGATACTGATAAACCTTTACAGAGGCAATCGTAGTCATGATACTGATAAACCTTTACAGAGGCCATCGTAGACATGCTACTGATAAACCTTTACAGAGGCAATCGTAGTCGTGATACTGATAAACCTTTACAGAGGCCATCGTAGTCATGATACTGATAAACCTTTGCAGAGGCCATCATAGTCATGATACTGATAAACCTTTACAGAGGCCATCGTAGTCATGATACTGATAAACCTTTGCAGAGGCCATCATAGTCGTGATAGTGATAAACCTTTACAGAGGTCATCTTAGTCGTGATACTGATAAACCTTTACAGCGGTCATCGTAGTCATGATACTATTAAACCTTTACAGAGGTCATCGTAGTCGTGATACTGATAAACCTTTACAGAGGCCATCATAGTCGTGATACTGATAAACCTTTACAGGGGCCATCATAGTCATGATACTGATAAACCTTTACAGTGGCCATCGTATTCGTGATACTGATAAACCTTTGCAGGGGCCATCATAGTCGTGATACTGATAAACCTTTACAGAGGCCATCGTAGTCATGATACTAATAAACCTTTACAGAGGCCATCGTAGTCATGATACTGGTAAACCTTTACAGGGGCCATCGTAGTCGTGATACTGATAAACCTTTACAGAGGTCATCGTAGTCGTGATACTGATAAACCTTTACAGGGGTCATCGTAGTCATGATACTGATAAACCTTTACAGAGGTCATCGTAGTCGTGATACTGATAAACCTTTACAGGGGCCATCATAGTCATGATACTGATAAACCTTAACAGGGGCCATCCTAGTATTGATACTGATAAACCTTTACAGGGGTCATCGTAGTCGTGATACTGATAAACCTTTACAGGGACCATCGTAGTCATGATACTGATAAACCTTTAGAGAGGCCATCGTAGTCGTGACACTGATAAACCTTTACAGGGACCATCATAGTCATGATACTGATAAACCTTTACAGAGGCCATCATAGTCGTGATACTGATAAACCTTTACAGGGGTCATCGTAGTCGTGATACTGATAAACCTTTACAGAGACCATCATAGTTGTGATACTGATAAACCTTTACAGAGGCCATCATAGTCGTGATACTGATAAACCTTTACAGAGGCCATCGTAGTCGTGATACTGATAAACCTTTACAGGGGTCATCATAGTCATGATACTTATAAACCTTTACATTGGTCATCATAGTCATGATACTGATAAACCTTTACAGGGGTCATCGTAGTCATGATACTGATGAACCTTTACAAGGATCATCGTAGTCGTGATACTGATAAACATTTATAGAGGCCGTCGTAGTCGTGATACTAATAAACCTTTACAGAGGCCATCATAGTCGTGATACTGATAAACCTGTACAGAGGCCATCGTAGTCATGATACTGATAAACCTTTACAGGGGCCATCATAGTCATGATACTGATAAACCTTTACAGGGGCCATCGTAGTCGTGATACTGATGAACATTTACAGAGGCCATCATAGTCATGATACTGATAAACCTTTACAGAGGCCATCATAGTCATGATACTGATAAACCTTTACAAGGGCCATCGTAGTCGTGATACTGTTAAATCTTTACATGGGTCATCGTGGTCGTGATACTGATAAACCTTTATAGAGGCCATCATAGTCATGCGACTGATAAACCTTTACAGGGGTCATCGTAGTCGTGATACTGATAAACCTTTACAGGGGTAATCGTAGTCGTGATACTGATAAACCTTTACAGGGGCCATCATAATCGTGATACTGATAAACCTTAACAAAGGCCATCATAGTCATGATACTGATAAACCTTTACAGAGGCCATCATAGTCATGATACTGATAAACCTTTACAGAGGCCATCATACATGTAGTCGTATTACTGATAAACTTTTACAGAGGCCATCGTAGTCATGATACTGATAAACCTTTACAGAGGTCATCATAGTCGTGATACTGATACACCTTTACAGGGGCCATC
>MJUT01022027.1:30014-48850 GCA_002080005.1 Gigantidas platifrons
CATTGGCACGGTTGTTTATGAGAAGAAGGGAAACATATATCTATATCGTTGATTGATTGATTGATTGATTGATTGATTGATTGATTGGGATTTAACGCCAACGTTAGTGATATTTCAGAATTGTCCCCCCTCTTAGCATACTTTGATCGTAAAGCATTGCATTTTTTAAGCATTCGAATTAAAAATTAACCAAATAATGACTCCCCGTAGGACGATATCAATAAAATTGAGATTCCAAAGAACAATTAATTTTATGAAGAAAGGCTTGGTCACATAAACATAGTCTATCCCCGCCCCTTTTTTTAAGTGTCTGTACCAAAACAGAAAAATGAACGGTCGTATATATGTGTTTTGGGGGTACTTGTATCAAATTTTCCTTTTTACACGATGTTTCGATTGGATTTGGAAACTGTTCTGACAGTGTCATGTTATACCGAATTTAAAATTGTTTTCATTACTATCTAATTTTCAGGTACAGGTAATAAAAAATGCGGCATCAGAAATAAATGAAAATGCAACGGCCCAAGCACAGCTAATTACCACAACATCAAAAGCAAACTATACTGCTTTCTTAGAAGCTGCTAGAGCCGATGGATTGAAGTCTGTTTTTACAGATTTATCATTTAGTCAGCAAGATCATAAAGATAGTTTTGTGTACTTACGAACAATTCGTGGTCAAGAAAATACCCACCTAACTGTGGACTATCAGCAA
Source organism: Gigantidas platifrons (assembly GCA_002080005.1). NCBI lineage: Eukaryota > Metazoa > Mollusca > Bivalvia > Mytilida > Modiolidae > Gigantidas > Gigantidas platifrons. The sequence goes on from MJUT01022027.1 coordinate 30,727, forward strand.
AGAATCGCGGGAAATATAGGATAATGAGAAGGATTATGCAAATTCCTTCATCAAAATTCATTATTAAAAATATATATAATAGTGAAATACTGCTTGGTTAGCCTTCGTTGCCACAAGTTGTCGCTTTACTTGATCGATCATTCCCGTTTTGTCTTACAGCCATGAACAAATTACTATGATTTGTTTTCATTTGTCCTGTCCTTCAATAAATTAAATTTTCTGTCTTTGTTTTATATTCATTATAGCATTCATCATAATAGCGATGATTGATTTGATTTGATTTTTGGTGTTTAACGACACTTTCAACAATAACCATGTTCTTCCGTTTATATATAGGTGTTGATATTGTACTCTCATGTGAAAAACTCTCACATGACCACCTCACGTCACTAAGAGGAGAAGCTTAAGTCCATAAAACTAAACCCGCCACTTTTTATTAAAGTGCCTGTATCAAGACAGGAAATTGATCGGCCATGTATTTGTGTTAAGGGTATCCATTTTGCATCTGTTTTATACGATTTTTCTATCTAACGTTTGGTACTGTACCGAAAACGAGGTATTGGTTCTTGCTTTTCCTTTTGTTCTATTCACTAATACATCAGTGTTATTAATATCGTGACTGAATATCTCCTAGCACAATTTAAGAATGGATTAGTTTATGTATTGTTTTGTACTTAAGTTTGATGAACTACAACCAAGTTGAAAAGATCTGTATCGGTGGTGAAATAGTTTCAGTGCTCGTATCAAGTGCCCTATATCGTGGTTTCAGCCCAGGTCTGGTAATTCAAGAATATAAAGCATGTTTGTTGCTTTTATGGTAACAACATAGCATAATGGAGTATGATCATCTACAGTTGGGTTGGCATCCGCATAATGTGTCCGATTGGAGCGACCTGTGGACCCATGGACTGTATTATCAGTGAGCTACTGCTATAATTATCCTAATAAGCCTGTTGGTCTAGTACAAACCGGACATCTTTATCATCTCATCGAATGTAACTTGTTATCACCATGATATAGCTGAAGAAAGTGCTTGTTTGACACTCACTCACTCACTCACTCACTCACTCCACAAGTTAAAAAATAATTTATCCATAGAGTGTATGCTTTAACGCAATGACTTTCTTGTTATTAGGTAAACAAAAGATCAAGCTTGAGTACAAACAACAGATTAATGCAGACCTTATATAGCAGAATGTTTAATACTAGTAACTTGTCGTATAAGAGACAGAAACTGTCTATCTGTGTTCACCACTTGGGCTGGTTTTTTGATGGTGTCTGTGTAGCTCATCTTTTTAAGTTTTCTGTGCTGTGTGTTTGGTTTGTTTTGTTTTTTGTTTGGCTTGTTTTGTCGTCGACCTGTGTCTTGTATGTGCGGTCATGCCATTTTCACTGAATGGTCCATTCTTAATTGCCCTTTTGGTTTTCTTTAACGTTTATTTACTCTCTACAGTTTGTCCTATGTCTTGTGCACCAAATGTGCATGTATTTCTGGATTATCCATTCGTGATTGCCGTTTCAATTTTCTATAACGTTTATTTATTAAACGTAGGAAACATTCCAGTTGTAAATAATATAATTTAATATAAAAATCAACAACAACAAAAAAAAACAAACATATAAAGCATAGTCAAGTATGTAGCAATGTACAATCTCCAAGAAAAAGCATTAATAATATATAAAGAAAACTAAATGTCAAAACTGTGTTTTATTTAGCTGCGGAACCGTGGCACTTCGTGTTTTTAATGGGGGTTATTCCTGTGAGAGAGCTGATACGAAAATAGATATCGCAGAAAACTTATAGTCAAGAGAGTTAATCTAATTTAACGACATTACGATTAAATGTCAATATTTAATCTCATTTTAATTTTTAGCTCATTTATTATTTTTCCAATAAAAAACCAAAAACCTTTTAATTTTATCACTACAAAAAGAGAACCCTTTACACTAATTTGGAGCATCGTTTCAGAATATAAAATGCCTTTCAACACATAACATTTAATCTTTTCTGAACATTTTATAAATAATTTCATTTTAAAATCAACGTATGTCATATTAGACATTTTGTTACATTGAAAACTGTCAATAAAATAATAAATCTGTTTAATATAAATATCTTGTTTACATATAATACTTGTCTGCTGTCTGCATTCCATTTGTACACAGCGTAGACCAATTTTAACAGATATTTATTATAAAATGAAGTACACTCCACGATATGGCTGACATACTGCTACCGTTGCCGCTCAACACCATTCAATCATTAAGATAAAGTAGAGGACAAAACAAAAAATAAAGATTTCTATGGCAGTTTAGATGTGTTTCAAAAACGCTGTACCATAACAGAGGGGGTGGCTTATCCATTCTCCCGCCCCACTTCTCCTTTCTCCCACTCCTTTTCTCATTTCTCCCACCTCGCTTCACCTTTCCCCCTTTTTTCTTCCCCCTCTTCTCCTTTCTCCGCCCCGTAACTAATCTTCCAGTATCTGCAATACTGGTATAACCAGTATTTTCCAGCATCTTCCAGTATCTGCAATACTGGTATAACCAGTATTTTCCAGAATCTTCCGGTATCTGCAATTACTGGTATAACCAGTATTTCCCAGAATCTTCCGGTATCTGCAATACTCATATTTTGGCAATGACCAGTATCTTCTAGTATTGCAGATACTGGAAAATTCTGGAGGATACTGGGACACTAGTATTTACCAGTATATGTACCAGTATTGCAGATACTGGAAGATACTGGTACGATACTGGTATTACCAGTATTGTGTAAAATACTGGTAATACCAGTATCGTGGACGGCTGCTTCATAATATCCGATTTTTTTTACCATTTTCACATCAACATGATCACACTTAAATTTCTGACATAATAAAAAAAAAACACTGAATCACATTTCACACATGTAATATGAAAAAAATATATAAAATCAATTAGACATTTTTCAGATGTGATATGCGTTACACAACATGAAGCAAGCTGGACAAAAGGAACAATGGCCATTTAAAAAAAAATTCAATCCAAAATGATCACAATTAAATTTCAGACATGATAAAAAATGCTTTGACAAATATTTCTAAACGATATGAAATATCAACCAAATATATGGTATAATTAAATAATATTTATAATACAATGTAATTAAATGTGTACTACACAAAGTGAAAATTAGAATTCCACATTAATGATCCATAGCATAAATTAGCATAAATTAGCATATCGTATTTCATGTACAGTTAAACCTTATATAAAAGCACCCAAGGGAACCTGCCCTTTATAAGACATTGCCCTTTATATACAGGTTCAAATTATATACACTATTCATTAATAAGGAAAATGAGGCTGCCCTTTATAGACAGAGATTTGTTACAGGTATATAGAAATGCTCTTTAAAGTAGGTATACTGTATTCTATTTGTTCAATCAGATCTTATGCTTTTAGAATATAAGAACAGATATCCTTGTGGTGGCCAACACAAATGTCCTTGGTTTACCTATAATCTGGTCTGTGTATTGATGATCTGAAACATATACAAAAATAAATTAAGGGTTAGGGTTATGGTGTTTAAAGTCACTTTCAATAATGTTTCAGTTATATATTGGCGGTCAGATTTAATGGAGAAAACCTCCGACCTGTCACAAGTCACTGACATACTGTATCACAAAAAGTAGGATTCTAACTCACGACGTAGTGATAATCACTCAGTGCATAGGTAGTTGTAAATCCAACTACCATACGATCATGACCTCGACTGCCCCTCAAAAATAAATTAAATATTACAACCCGTTAAAATGAACATCTGACTAATTGATGTTCACCCTGTTAGAAGTATTAGCCATGACTTATTGTCCTAATAATAATGGTCTCCAAAATATTATACCTTGCAAAGTAGTAGTCAGAGTAACACGACGGGTGCAACCTTATGGAGCAGAAACTACAAACCCTTCCGATGCACCTTAGTTCAATCACGGTTTTTAGTCGTGTTCGCGTTTCCCGATCTTTAGTATTCTGTGTAGTATTTTGTAGATCGTTGTTTATCCTTTTTCTTTTGGCCATTGTGTCATCCTTCCTTCTTTGGCATACCGATTCTAATTACCCCTTTCAAGCGCTGTTAACTACGAACATTCACTGATCCTAATATTGTACTCTATGTATTCTGAATAATTGCTGACTTGACAATAAGCGATAATGCATTGGTTTTTTGCAACCATCCTTTACAGTCCCCTTTTCTTGCCCTTCCTAATGGGGTGTGTTACTAGATATTTGAATGGTCAGATTTATTGATCATGCCAACTCTTCCCATATATAGATATAGATAACATCTCGTCAAAAATAAGGAAAACAATTCCGGTCGTCATTATCTCCATTATGTAGCATAAATCTTTTGCAGCCAAAAAAAAAACAACAAATACCGTCATCATGGTCATCGCATCTTCCATGCATCTTTTGGGATAATTTAGAAATTGAGCTGCACATTCTTTAGTATATTCTGTATTGACATACACTACCTATATATACACTCCGACAAAAGTTAAACACCACCCTATATTTTTATCGATAATTTTCTTTACAGCAATACTGTTAAAACAATAAAATAGATATCACCATTTTTCTTTCACTTCTTAAAAGACTACACCAAGGGCTCTACAATTACCAATCTACAAAGTATTTATCATCCTGAAAGACATGACTATGACGTGGCAAAAATGGGGTTCAAAACAGGTGCTGAAAAAACCTAAAACCAGTTTGTCTTTGATGGAAATTTTTAACATTGCATTAAAATGCAGAGTCTTCAGATTTTAAGAACTTTTAAATGCATCTATTGTGCGTATGTGTAAGGCATAAAAATCAATAACGATTATATCCAACGCGTTTATTGTGAATTTATGCAACACTCCTTGTCATGCTTCGCACAAGACGCCCAAGCCGTTCTTGGGGGAACTGTTGACACTCCTGTAAGATAGCAGTTCGTAATTCGTCATTATTTTGACATTTTGGATTGCGTTGGTTACATTTTCGGCCAATAAAGTCCCATACATGCTCTATAGGGTTCATGTCTGGCGACATCGCAGGCCATGGAATTAACAGCCTCTTGCTGTAAACAAATGTTGTATAATTCGGGCTATATGTGGCCTAACGTTGTCGTCCATGAACATTGGCATGATTCTCTAAATGGGGGACTACGCGTGGAGCGAGCACATTGTCACGGTATTGTTGGCCTGACAGATTACCATCAAGAAGGTACAAGTCCAACTTACAGTAAAAGGAAAAACAAACCCAGACAGTTACACCCCCACACCCAAAAGCAGTTGTGCCCAAAATGTGGTTGTTCTGAAATGAAGTGTTTCGTTGGCGCCAAACGCTTGCACGACCGTCGGTAGGGCGTAACAAAAACGACTTTCATCAGACCAGTGGACCCTTCTCCATGTGCGAGTAGTCCATCCCAAATGATCCGCATTCTCTGATGGTGGAGGCGTCTGATTACAGTGCGTGTGGTAATGTGGCCTCCAAACGCTAAATTACCACGAAGTGCACCAGCTGTACTGAATGGCCGTTGCCGCGCCCGTCTGGATATGAGCCGGTCCTCTCTCGGCGTCGTTTTGCGAAGTCTACCTGCACGTGGACGGTCAGTAACATTCCCAGTTTGACGAAAATGCTGCATCAGTCGTACAATGATGGAATGGTTAACCCTGAAGTTGTCTGCCACCCTTCTATGGCTAAAACCACCGTTATGCATGCCAACAGCTTGCCACCTTTCTGGTATGGTTAATTTTCGCAGCACCATCCCAAACCAATAGAAAATGAAACTTAAATCTCTACACAAAAAAAATCAGCTTTCGTTTGCAAACACAATTGTTGAAAAGTACACGTGGCACTTTACACACCCTGTCACATACACATAAATAAAAATCTATCAATAACCTGTTTCATAGATAAGTAAGTATGTGTGTACAGGTAACGAAAACAGCAAACCGATTTGAAATAAGTTCATTATTAGAAAAGATATAATTGAAACAAGTCAGGTGGTGCTTAACTTTTGTCGGAATGTATATTACTTACTATTACCTCTTGTATTCGTTGTACAATGGATCGCTGTTTGGCCTTACACGTGGTCTTTTGATTGCGAACTGTTAAAAAGAAATATGAGCAATTGAAATATGTTATGAATAGTTTGAAGATAGCAAAAAGGTAATCAGAAAAATGAATTACAAATGATACAATGACTAAGCGAAAAAGAAGAAAAGGGAAATAATAAAAGAAATGTTGACAAAACACTACACACAGAAAAAAATTGAGCAATATAAACCACACTATCACCTTATGTATGTGCATCTTCCAAGCCAGAACCGGTTTGTTGTTTTAATGGAATTAACCATCACGGTTTTAAAGAAAAATTTGAAGATACCAAAGGGGTAATCAGAAGCCGTAAATTGAAGGACAGACAACACAATGTCGAAAAAAAAAAGACAAAAGGACAAACAACGATCTAAAAAATTAAAATTAAACTTTCTTTTCATAATTTTGATTGGTTGCATTACGACATCAAGCATATGTAATATTAACTGTGTTTGGCTATCATGTTTATGCCCTGTGATTTTCTTGCTCCACAATACTTTTAAATCATTTGAATTTCATCCTTTAGTGTATCTGATGAATCGACGTGTATAACACATTATATGCATACATTTTTTGTTACTTACCTCCTCTGGACAAAACGCTGCATTGTAGTAAGAACATTCACTTTTCCTGTCATTTTCAAGTGACGATGGATTGTATACGTACGTCTGTAAAGATAAACAATACGAATTAGGATTAAACAAAAACGAATATCTTGAATTTAGTGCAAACGATATGTTTCTGGAATAACATACACCAGGCATCTCCAAGTCAAAAGATTATACATGTTTTAGATATTGACGTTTTTGCTACTTCTGTATCAATTCGTTGATGTCTCTCCTGGTGAACTCACATTTACAGTTCCTAAGTAATATAATTTATTATAGCTAAGGTTTATTTCCCTCTTATAAGGTGACATTAACATATAATTTATTATAGCTAAGGTTTATTTCCCTCTTATAAGGTGACATTAACATATAATTTATTATAGCTAAGGTTTATTTCCCTCTTATAAGGTGACATTAACATATTTTAACTACTGTTTAGGTCTATTGGTTTTACTTCCTCAGAAAGATGTTCAACCAGTTAAGTTTTCAATCATTCGATTTTGAGCGTGTCCGATGAATGTCATTCCAGTAACGTGTCGTATGCACTAAATTAGATATATACGCTTTTATTTATTTTATTTTATTTGTTTATAAATAATACAGACCTGTTCGCAAAATGCGTTTATATATGTTCATGTTGTGTGGTGTCAAGCATTCTCAGATTAAATAGTTTATTGCTGTCATCGTTTTACAACAAATTGACTAAATTCTATATGAATTAGACAACATGATGTCTTGTTACTTGCCACTTTTGTGCGAGTGATTTATTGCTGTTTATCGCCAAATGAGCAATTTTTTTAATTATGTCATGGAAAGAACAAATTACGCTCGATGAGATGTTATCCACTGTGTACAAGATCATGATACTTAGTTAAGTGCTAGCTCATTGCAACAACAGTCAGCGGATAGACATCTCGTCGTAACATCAGAACTAATTATCTTGATTCCTGGCCAATTAGTGTTTGGTCTAACTTCTGAATGCTGCATGATTAGCTGAATCGTTGCAGCTACAATGCTATTTGGTTTACCTGACCGGGGCATCGTACCACGACCTACCGCACTCGATGCGATGGCACGCTAATCATTACACCAACAATGCATTTATTTTCTCCAGTAAATACCATTGTGTTATACTAATACTAAGAAATGAAATGACTTACATTTCTTCTGTTGGTATCTCCTTCTATTATTGTATATCTTCTGTTGTCCTCATAAGTCTCTCTGGGTTCCAAATAAATATTAGATGGTGTATGACGTCGCCGTAAATGGCCCAAGGGATGGTTGTAACCAAACGTATCATAGTCCTTCCTGCAAAGATATCGTATAACAATGTTTTAATGTGTGCTTACAACAAATGACGTTTCATTTCTAATTAATTCATTGTGACAGCGGCAACACTATCGTGGCAATTTTCAATAAAAGTTTGAAGATACCAAAGAGGTAGTCAGAAGCTGTAAATAGACGAAAGCCTTGCACTGCAATGCATGGTCAAAAGAAAAGGAACAAAAGAAAAAACAATGATCCATAACACACTAAACAGACAACCAAAGCTTGAGAAGCACAAATTCCACAAAGACGGGGTTGTTTACAGGTTCACGAGAAAGGTGAACTAGTCCTGCTCTACCATTGGCCCCTACCTTATCCAATGAGAGCCAATTGACTACTATTAATGGATTCTATTTTCTTACACAGAGGGTAAAGTAGTTCTCAATTTTCACGGGAAAATATTTTTCTGTCTTACACCCCCCGATGTAAGACAAGCTACACGCCCTGTTACCCGCCAAAAGTAATCGTCGCTTCAAGATTTGTCAGTGTTATTTATAGCTCTGCTTGTGATCCTTTGTTAATATTGTTTGTAGATGCGATTAAAATAAAATATGCTTTACAATATATAACGGTAGCCAAAGTCTAATCTATCTTTTAAAACTCTTAATGTTGTGTCATTTGTTTACATTTGCGAATGATTTTTGTCAACAGTTATCGATTTCCTGTTCACTGAATCAATCAGCTGACAGAGTTATTCACGTCACAGTGAAATGACATACATTTCTAATAACAGTGTTTGTGTTGATTTGTTCGTTTAAAAACAAATGTTTTCTTTACTATTGTTATATTTATTGTGATATGAAAGTCGAATTTTAAATATTATTACAATTTGAAGCGTTCGTGATTTGGTGTTTCTTTCACATTGCGTATTATTTAATTGATGGTTGTGATGCGGTCGTCTTCGAATATACACAGTAGAAAAACAATTGGGGAGATGTCTGTGTAAGAAAAATAATCAAATTCCGATGACAGGTCAAGATCGAAAAATCTCAGACACCCTCGGGTAAAATTTCAATCGTTCTTTGACTCGGGCAAGCCTCGTCAGAGAACGATTGCAATGTTACTCTTGGGTGTCTGAGATTTCTCGACCTGTCATCGGTGTTAGATTATATTAGTCTTCACCTGTAGTTAAGTAACTACTGCCAACTGACCCTACTTTCTTCACCAGTAATCTATTAGCCACAGTCATCTAACTCTATCCTCTTCAATAATAATCAGCTAAGTAATATGATTCTAATTTATAATTTTGTACGATTAACTAGCGTACATTGTGGTTAATGAATAAAAGTTGTACTCCGAGATCTGCATATTATTTCATGAGATTTAATTATGTATATATATACTGAAGGGAAAAAGAAACGCAGGGTAACATAATATGCTCCTATTTTTTAACTGCGTGGCGTAAAATTACGAAAACTGGGCAGACGAGTGGCTTGGTCAGTGTGCACTAAAATCGGTGTCTAAAGTTGCTCAACCGTGAAAGGTATCATGTGACACAGAGAAAGTGATAAAAAGCAAATAACACGTGCAGAATAATGATAACAAGTTCGTCAACATATTGTGTCATACCACTTTATACTCTTGAGGTATACACATCGCTTTCCACTATTTAAAGTTAATTTGAATCTCTTGTAATCATGCCACGGCTGATGGAAGTTCAGAGGGGTCAGGCTATTGCATTGCTAATGCAAGGTCAAAGGCAACAACAAGTTGCTTTGCAATTTAATGAGAATGTTTCCACCATAGAGTGTCTTGTCCGTCGTCTGAGAGATATTGGAAGGGTTGCCGACCGTCCTCGACAGGGACGTCCGCGCGTAACGACGCCACGACAAGACAGGGATATTCGTCTTGCCCACCTGCGTAATCGCCACGTTACTGCCACTGAAACCGCTTTAACTACGGTAGGCAATCATAATCGCCACATTCACCCAAAAACTGTGAGAAACCGATTGCGCGAGTTTGGTCTGCGAGCTCGTCGACCTTACACTGGTTTTCCTCTCAATCGTGTACGTTGCGCGTGTCGTATGGCTTGGTTGGCGGCACATGGTCCCAGACAATTTCCAATGAGGCAATGGAGACGGGTCTTTTTCACAGATGAGTCGCTGTTCACTATTTTTCGTCCGGACGGGCGACGTCGTTGGGAACGCTTCGCCGACGCTTGCGTTCCTGAGAGGGAAAGGTTTGGGGGGTGGCTCGCTTATGGTCTTGGGAGGGATATCTCACGGGTTAAAGTCGCCGTTGATTGTGATAGCCGGTAATTTAACAGGCCTAAGATATAGGGATGAAATCCTCAGGCCGTTTGCAGTTCCATTTGTGCAACAGCATCACCTAATTTTCCAGCAGGATAACGCCCGGCCCCATGTAGCCAGAGTGTTTCAAGATTTTCTCGGCAATCATAACATTAACCCACTCGATTGGCCTCCGTACAGTCCAGATTTGTCCCCAATCGAACATCTGTGGGACGAAATGGACAAGAGAGTAAGGATGCGTCGGAATGCCCCCCACCACTCTCGACCAATTAAGGGATGCCTTGTTAGAAGAGTGGGATAATATCCCGATGAGAAGGATAAATGCTCTGATGAACTCCATGCACAGGAGAATCAGGGCTGTAACAGATGCGTGAGGGGGGTATGCGAGATATTGACGAGTTAATCGATTTCACTTTAACATATTGGGGGTACTGTTAAATTTGTTTCAATTACTCATGAATTATTGATCAAAATCTAATGAAATTTTAAAAACATGTTGATTAAATTTGTGTTTTTATTCTTATATATTAATATTGAAAAAAAACATTCAAATAAATAATATTAAATCACCTAAAATATTGACCCTGCGTTTCTTTTTCCCTTCAGTATATATTACATTCCGACAAAAGTTAAGCACCACCTGACTTGTTTCTAATCTTTTCTAATAATGAACATATTTCAAATCGGTTTGCTGTTTTCGTTACCTGTACACACATACTTACTTACCTGTGAAACAGGTTATTGATCGATTTTTATTTATGTGTATATGACAGAGTGTGTAAAGTGCCACGTGTACTTTTCAACATTTGTGCTTGCGAACGAAAACTGATGTTTTTTGTGTAGAGTTTTAAGTTTCATTTTCTATTGGTTTGGTATGGTGCGGCGAAAATTAACCATACCAGAAAGGTGGCAAGCTGTTGGCATGCATAACGGTGGTTTTAGCCATAGAAGGGTGGTAGACCACTTCAGGGTTAACCATTCCATCATTGTACGACTGCTGCAGCGTTTTCGTCAAACTGGGAATGTTACTGACTGTCCATGTGCATGTAGACCTCGCAAAACGACGCCGAGAGAGGACCGGCTCATATCCAGACGGGCACGGCAACGGCCGTTCAGTACAGCTGGTGCACTTCGTGGTAATTTACAGTTTGGAGGCCACATTAGCACACGTACTGTAATCAGACGCCTCCACCATCAGGGAGTGCGAGCGCGACGACCCATAAAACGTCCACAGTTGACATTACGTCATCGCCATGCTCGATTTGACTGGTCACATGATCATTTGGAGTGGACTATTCACACATGGAGACGGATCCACTGGTCTGATGAAAGTCGTTTTTTGTTACGCCCTACCGACGGTTGTGCAAGGGTTTGGTGCCAACGAAACACTTCATTTCAGGACAACCACATTTTGGGCACAACTGCTTTGGGGGTGGGAGTGTAACTGTCTGGGGTTGTTTTTCCGTTGACTGTAAGTTGGACTTGAACGTTCTTGATGGTAATCTGACAGGCCAAGAATACCGTGACAATGTGCTCGCTCCACGCGTAGTCCCACATTTCGACAATCATGCGTTGGCTGACAGGCTAATGTTCATGGACGACAATGCTAGGCCACATAGGGCCCGAATTGTACAACATTTTTTACAGGAAGAGGCTGTTCAGACAATTCAATGGTATGCGATGTCGCCAGACATGAACCCTATAGAGATGCATGGGACTTTATTGGCCTAAAAATTAACCAACGCAATCCAAAATGTCAAAATATTGACGAATTAAGAACTGCTATCTTACAGGAGTGGCAACAGTTCCTCCAAGAACGGCTTAGGCGTCTTGTGCGAAGCATGACGATGCGTGTTACAGAACTTTACAATAAACGCGGTGAATTACTCGTTATTGATTTGTATGCCTTACACATACGCACAATAGATGCATTTAAAAGTTCTTAAAATCTGAAAACTCTGCATTTTAATGCAATGTTAAAAATTTCAATCAAAGACAAACTGGTTTTACGTTTTTCCAGCGCCTGTTTTGAACCCCATTTTTGCCACGTCATAGTCACGTCTTTCAGGATGATAAATACTTCGTAGATTTGTAATTGTAGAGCCCTTGGTGTAGTCTTTTAAGAAGTGTAAGAAAAATGGTGATATCTATTTTATTGTTTTAACAGTATTGATGTAAAAACTTATATCGATAAAAATATAGGGTGATGTTTAATTTTTGTCGGAGTCTATATATATCACACAAAAGTGTAGGTACGTGGCAATAAACATTATATTTACATACTATTGTCTTAATGCTTTAAAAGAATACTTACATGTAATTATTATGATCATGTTCCTTCCTACGTCTTCTACATGCAACACAAATGACAATAAATATGATAATAAATACAGCACCGATCCCACATACAATGGCTATGATATATTTAGATTCTAAGGCTAATTGTTCTGTTGTTATGTCACATTTCTCACCGGAATAAACAAAATGGTCGTCTTCGTCACATCTGAAACAATATATAAATTGTCATCCAAATAGCAAATTAGCAACTTAAACAATTAAACTCAACAATGAATCACTCTTCCTATTGTCCTCGAATGAATTGCCAAAGAGAAATATCATTATCTTAAACCACATACCAAGACTCAAGTACATGGTACTTAAGAGTACAAATTCCTGCTTAAATCTAACATTTCTTGTATATACCACTGCGAGTAGGTTGCATGATTTCTGGGAAATCAATGGAATTGACCATCGATTTAAACGTGAGAATACAATATTTTCATCACATGTTTCAGATCCGGCAATATTTACTAATATTCATATATTCAATAAAAATGACACAAGCCAAAAAATAGCAACCTAAAACAAATTTAATAAAAACTTACAGGAAGTGGAATCTATATGTTTTATGTTACTCTATATGAATGTCAGCAAAGGGGATACTAAGCTTTATTGCATCACACATTTATAATATAAGTATATATTCGTAATCCAAAGTCAAATGAGTTTTAAGTTTAATGCATGACTAATTATCACATACCTTAGCGTATTAAGTTCGTATTAGGGTTATGTTTAAGGTGTTTTTAACGCCAGTTTACCTAGAGAAAAGCACCGACCTGTCGCAAAGCACTAACAGAGTTAATCACATAAAGTTGTGTTGAGTACACCACCCTATGAATGGGATTCAAACTCACAGCTTTAGTGGCGGAAGTAATTTATTGCACATGTCGTTGTAAATCCAACTATCATACGAACACGACCATGACGGCCCGATGTTCGAAATACAATAAGTATATGCTGGTGAAGATGTTATATAAATGATGTAAAAGTATTAAAACTATGTTTCTCCTTTCTCAGGCATGGCTGACCTTAGCCGTTCTCCGCTATATTATTTACGACCTTTGATTTACTTGCAGCTAAAGACTTTAAATTGTTTGTATTTCCAATCCCAGATAATGATATTATACGTTTTAGAATCCATCTAATGTTTGTTTTATTACATGCTGGACATCAGTCGATCTGAGAAGGTTTCCTGTTGTTGTTCTTCTTTGGGTCATTGTATTGTCTCTCCTTGTTCGATTTATGGATTCTTATTACTCCTTTGGTATCTTCAAACTCTTCTTATAACAGTTGTAAATATGGCACATATTTGGTTAATGAATCACGAGTGAGAAAATAGTACTTAACGCCTGTTAATCCATACACAGTTTCTCTTTGTTTCAATGAAGATTTTAAATGGAAATAGTCTACTAAGTTGACTTACACACATCGCTTATCTCCATCTGAATCTTTGTAACATCTTCCATGATCACACCACTTCGATGTGTCTTTACAATTCTGTACACACAGATTGTTCACGATGATGTACACATCACCTCCACATGTGTAATTTGCTTTATTCTCTTCGATTTGTTTGAAAGCTGGAAATTATACATTAAACACCGTTAGTTTATTAAGCGCATCTTTACATATACGATACGAAGGATAATACAGTTTGTAGCTGTGATCAACATGTTAACATTTTCAAAACTGGGGTAAAAATAATTGCATGTTTATGAGGATACAGACACGCGTATTTCCGGACAAATTGTTTACATCATTCAGAGTGAACTCGAATATTTATAAAGTACCTTTGTACATACATGCATTAACATTGTTAATGTTGCCTCTATATATATTTATTTTCCGGTAAAAATACTGAAGATTGATATTGGTAAAAAGTTGAATTCCGGTGATGTCATTTCCAAAGAACTGCTAAATTCAAAATGTCGTCAAATTAGAAAATGTCAAAAACATCGTCGCAGTTCGTCGAGTAACTTTCAGACTGAATAGATGGAGGTTAGTAGATTTTGATTTATTAGATATGCCCTTCCACTTGAATAATAAGATTATAGATATAATGAAAAAATTGTAAAATAACGATTGACATATGATTGCTGATTTCTGGTGTAATTATGGGACCTGGTGATGACATTACTAGCGTTGTATTGGCAACTTTTCGATAGCATACTATTGCTGATAAGTTTTGTTCGAAATGTACAACTCATCGTATCTCGCTTCTCTGGATTTTGTTCTGTTGTATGTAGTTTAGGCTTAGCTTTAACTCATCGCCTACTAATGTATCATTGAATTCAGCTCTGTTTAGTTTGAGCTTTGATATAACCCACCTTTAGTTAATGTTGGTATTGTGTTCTGCTCAATGTACTTTGAGGTCAACGAATGGTTGCCAAGGGAGCCATTTACAGACAATTCTTTCGTTTTCTGTAGTATTTCATCTCCAAGACTTTTTGTTGAAGTGGACTTTTTATATGGTTTCACATTTAGGAAAAAGTTTGGTTGTATGCTACCATGGCTAAAGAAATATAAACAGCAAAAACAAATGCTGAAATGTTCAGCTCAAAGAAATTCCAATATACAAAAAAAATTATAGCAATAATATTATATATGATAACTTTTTTTTCACGAAGATTACACAAATGATTCAAAACCAGCTTCACCCCATCACATGTTATTGAACTGCCTGTGCCAAGTCAGGGAAGTATGTGGTCATGTATAGATCGTGTAGGAGTATCGATTTTGGCTCTGTATTCGCTAATATTTTGGAACTTTTGTGACTGTGTGGTATTTTTTCTGCATGTTATATCTTTTTTTTTGTTACATTATTAGAATGCTATTCGATTGATAACATAAACGAATTGTTTTATTTTTTTCAATGAGCTTGGTGATGAAACGAGGTTATATTATCTAGTAAACTATATCTGACAAATAATTTGAAAGGTCATCTGATATCTCTATTTGTAACGCATTATACAACTAATACGTTAGAAATAAACTGAATTATGCACGAAAGCAAAATGAATAAAAAAACAATATTATAATTTTCCCAATTCTCTGTGTGTCGCTGGACCAATCATATATAGAATACATGTACCACTTGGATTTTGTGGGGGTGTATTTTTTAACGGATTTATTTATTTTTCATTTTGCTTTTGCTTTGTTTTATTTTTGGCATTGCTTCGCTTTCTTAAATGTTGTGCTCCTACATTTAATCGACATCTACTTTATGTAGTTCTAATGATTGGCACCTTCAACAAATTACACATAATGCTTACAATTAAAATCCATTAAACGAAAATACCCTTTGGCTTTATATTAATTAAAACAAGTAAATATTGATTACCTAAAGCTATATACTGTGACATTTTCAAAACCATCAATCTTGTTATACACCTGTTTCAACTGAAAAATATACCAATAAATAGACTTACATAAATATGTATTTTTTATAAAGATATACTACATGTAATACAATACACATGACTTCTAATATCACCCTAAGCTAGCAACTGCTTGGAAGGAAAATGATGCATCACTATATAAATCCAGCTCACCATATGAACACATGTGGTCATCCTGACCCACGATAAAAATAGAATATTGTTGAAAGTGACATAAAACATAAAAGTTATTCTAAGTTATCCCTGACATTTATTCTCTAATAGTTCTAATCAATAAATGCCGAATTAGGATAATTGTCAACTACATTTTTACTCGCGCCCAAAGATTTTGAAATTATACGGATTTCCGCTTTGATGACTATAAGCTTACCTAATAACAGTATTTCTGAAACGCGCCATACGCATTTAATTAGATATCTGCGTTTTTATTATTATCACTAGGTCGATACATTGTATCTCTGCTGTTGGACTATTAGCCCCCGAGGGTATAATCTGCCTAGTAGTAATGGTTTATCAGATATATTTATGTTTGAGGTTTAATTCATCACATCGGAAGTTTTACTGTCGCCACATTAACGTGGCTAACTGTTACGGAATATCTGGGTAACAAATGACAACGAATATGTTCTACTTTTCGTAAGCACCTATCGGCACTGCCTACCCATCCGTATCACCTACGTTCGCCCATAGCGAGGTTCGTGTTGCTTAATCATTAGTTTTCTGTGTAGTGTTTTCTAGATCATTCTTTGCCCTATTGTTTTCCTTTTTTGCCGTTGCATTACCGGTAGTCTGTCCTTCGATCAGCGGGTTCTCACTACCCCTTTGGTATTTTCAAACTTTTCTTTCAAATGATTTGCTAAAACGGACCTGAAGCTATGTAAAGGACATAAACACGGGACGTACGGACAAAAGTAAATCTTAAAGCTCCGATGCCTACCATCGCATGTATTAAAACAGCAAAGCAAACTAGTAATTACCTAAACCTGAAAGTTCTTGATATTAAAATGACATCAACATACTAGCCGATTATACCTGGCAGGTTTTGCCTTTTTCATTTTATTGCTCCCAAAGATGTAAGCAACTAAGACATGGTAAGGTCAATATAAGGATACAGTGGTGTTATATAAGTATATAACGTGATCTTTTGTGTTCAATGGTTTAAAGGAATACTCCAGTCAGTTGAAAAGTTGTTTTAATTCAATTCATTATAACTTTTTATTCATAAATAGCTTATTATTTAAAAAAAGCACCTTTATTAACATTAATATACCCAATTAAAAATGTGAATATTTGGAATTCCCTGTCGTAGTGTAAGCAGCCATGACACCTCTCTATGTGACGTCATACTGACTGATCATGCTAGTTGAATAAATAACATGTATCTTACTCTTCCTAACATCGTGCCCGTTTAGTTATGTTTTAATAGCAGATCAACTGCAATACAATGTTTATAATCTTATATCGTTCTAATTTTGTTCTTAATATTCCCATCCAATGTTACATTTTCATGAAACAAAGGAGTTTATTTGTATCGGGAGGGGGGAGGGTCTACGTATAATTTCATCTCAGAGAATTTCATGTTTTACGTGATTGGTCGTATAGTTTAAATAACTGTCAGTTTTAACTCGTTTTATGCGTACACATGCTTTTATTTCTTTTTTGTCCCCAATGCTGTCGCACTTTCCCGTGTTTTTCGACGTCACTGGTCGATGTGTTGACAAGGGCAATTACACAAACAAATTCTTCTCACATATTCCCTTTTAATTTCGTTAGTTCAATAAAATGCTTAACATAAAGTCATAATGATTTTGTAAATATCAAAAGATAAATATACGACGTTATTTTACGAATTACATAATTTTTAATGATACAATTGCAACTGATCAATGCTGATATAATATACAATACCGGCACTAATACGTCACGGCTTTTTCTGATGATCTTTAATTGTAGGTATAATCCGAGAATGGATTATGTCTCTTGTCTCCTCACATTGTAGAGTGTTGAAAAATGGCGACCCCCATTGTTTGGTGAAACAAGCAACTTCAATCACCAAATTCTACCTTACGGTATATAATTT